>SNQJ01S0033120.1:25240-56611 GCA_010110895.2 Picea sitchensis | reverse complement strand
ATGTGACTGACGCTGAATGTGCCATTGTTTATTTCCTTGCATTATTGTGATCATCATTTAGTGTTTCTGCAAAGAGTTTAAAAGAAGCACAATTTTTTAAGCACGGTAACAGCTGATTCACCCCCCCCTCTCAGTTGTCCAACAACTAAACTTGTTTTTCCTGCGCGCTGGTGAGAGCTATGTGGGCTTCTTTCTCAGTCATTTCACATTCTATGGAATGTTTCACATGCCTTTCTTCCGTCAGTCTCTGTGTTTCTCGCAGCTATACAATGGTGTCTTACACCTCTCTGAGCTGCCTTTTCGACCATGCCACGTTCCCTTCGCGACCCTACGTTGTAGATGCTTACATAGCCTTTGTCGCTAGCTGCTGCCTTAATTCCATGTTTTCCTAATAGAGTTTGGCGATGGCCAACTTTGCTTGCTCCAATTGCTGAGATGGCACTTGCTCATTCTCTCCTGCGATATCTGCTCTCCTTGTTCTGCTCCTATCTTCGCAGCTCGATCCCCCAACAGGTTCTAGCCGGATGACGCGTCTGAGTCGTTCTTCAACTATCATTCTGACACATGGTTCTTCTGAAATTCGAGCTTCCATGATTTCTTGGTTTTTTCTCGACCTTCCCCTCCTTCGAGGCATTTGTTGTTGGGGAGAGGGGGCTCTTACTGTCTTTCCTTCCTGTGTGAATCCCTTCTTTTCAGATTTTTTGCGATTTGATCTAGTCTTCTCTGTAGGTAAAACAATAGTTCCTTTTACGTCTTTGGGAATTCCTGCCACAGGTGAGAATGAATCCCAGTCTCTTTGGGGCTTAGACCTTACATTTTTGTTGCTTCACATGCCTTTCCTTGCACTCTGAGAGGTCTCCATGGCGTGACCAAGGTGAACTTTGTGCACAGTGTATACAACAAACACATAGGAAGGAAGGTTTTGATCACGCTGGACTTGCAATGGAAATTGAGAATAAAGTATAGGCCTGGTTCTACGACTGGAGAGAATGTTGAGCATCCGATATTTATAAAAAAATGGATAGGTAGAAGAAATCATGTTGGAGGACAACGAATTCATGGCGACGAGATGTTCTAAGTCAAGTTGCAGGTTTTCCATGGCAAATCCCCGTGTGTAGGATACAAGTGATAAGGTTTGTTGGTCATGCATGATACGAACGCCATGATTTTTCATTCCCTCATCCTCCATGATGAAATGCTAATAATTGGTGTACTTGTCGACGTGACCTCTATTAACCACTTGACTAGACCCAGGGCACGTAGAGATTGGTTTCTCGATAGGACTCAACTTTCTTGGAAAAGACATACCCATACCTCTTATACAAGTTTCGAATCTGACATCCCGTCCCGTTTCCAAGGGTCAACCAGACACTTGCTGACTTCAAACTCATGGTGTTACATACCTGACTTCACATGTTCGGGCGCATGGGTCATAACGTGACTTTAAAACCAACTCTAAATTGGAAATAAAAATGGTGGCGCTAAAATTTGGATCCAATGGGGATGCTATCCTCCCTGTGAGGTAGAAAAGAACAGTAGACCAGGTGCCTGACCATTGGGATTTATTTTACCTCTAGACACTGGGAAAAAAAAACTAAAACTATCGACGCGACTTCTAAGACTTCAACATAAACTTAGGGCTTCACTCCGGGCTTCAATTTTCTGCTGACCTACAGACTCGACGCAAAATAAAATGACTATTTAAAATGACAAATGACTTAAACAGATTTTATTTCATCAGGTAATGTTTTAGGAACCTGCTATTTACAGGGCCCCAATCAAAACTTTCTCCATCTAATCCTTCTAGAAAATAAGAATTTTTTCTGGTATGATTGCAAAATCTGAATGGACCTGTCCAAAGGTGGTCGAACTTTGCATGCTTCCCTTTACCTTCATTTCTTGCATCCCATCTCAAAAATTTGTCACCCAATTGGAAATATTCTGTCTTAGAACACTTATTGAAATCTTTCTTTATCTTTTCATGATGGAGCTGCGACCGATTATACACCTTCTCTCTTTCCTGCTGCGTGTGAAATATATGATTAATCCTCCTTTGCACAACATTTGGCTCAGTGTTGGCATAGGGTCAGACCCAGAGTTCAACTCCAAGAGCGCACCAACAAGCCGTAACTACTAGCCCTTTTGGCAACACCTGCAAAGCAAATGCAATCTCACCCGAAGCAGTTATGAGGGGGTTGCAAGATAAAGATGTCTACAACCAAAGGGAAGATCAAGTGGATCTAACACAAGAACATCACAACATTCATATATCACTTATCAACTTAGATATATTCTACATATCTACTTATCAGATATAACATAGTATTGCAATCACAATATATCAATGATAGAGACATAATATCAGTCACACACAACACAAAATATATGTGGTTCACCCTCTCTCTAGGGCTATGTCCACAAAACTGTGCTTTATAATATATTATGATGAAGCATACATTTCTTGTCTGCGCTCTTGGCTAGCATATCCTCTTTCTTCTCCTCTCTTTCTCTCCCCTTCCTATGCACCCAGTTGCAGGATCGATCTTCGCACCCAGCTGAAGATCTTACAAAACCAGAAGGATCTCACACTTAGCACTTCTCTCTCACACAACAATAATCACTCTTAATCATCAATACAACTATACCCAACAATACCGTACCAACCCAAACTAGTTCCTCATGACCTTTATTTATACATTACAATAGCTCACTGACATCCTTAGGCTGAAACCTAGGTGTTCAAAACCCTAGATACCAAAACCCTAGGTGTCTAAACCCTAGGTCAACTTGACCTGCATTTTCAGGGCTTCACCAACCTGTCTTTCCTTCCTTCTCGCACGGTGCTCCAAAGCATATAATAGTGGATTTTTCCACTTGTTGAGTTGTCCACGATCCTTCTTTCTTGTTGATCTATCATCCTCGTCCAATGGCTTGCTTCACTCCATCTTTTCTTCTCTTTTTCTCACTTCGAACCAGTAATAGTCACTGTGTCTTCCGTGAAGTTGACATTTTCTTTTTTCTTCCTTGATCTTTGCTTTCTTCCATAACCAAGGGCCAAAAATCCCCCAACACTCACCCGTGACTCGTCATGAGGCACTTCAGATCGAGTCCTTCTGTTTTACTTTGAATTTTTATTGGGCAGTGCAACCTCTACTTTCTGCTTTATGCCTCCTTTTCCTCCTTGTGCAAACTGTCTTTTCTGTGTCTGGTACCTAGTTTCAATTGCCCCTAGTACCTAGACCCTTTTTGTATTGTGTTTACTGGGAACTGCGAGGTAGCTGGTTGTCATAGTATAATTTCAACTGGCTCCCATTCACTAAACCTTCCTTCCACTCCCCATTCAGAGTCTTCAGTTGTGCATCTCCTCCCTCTGTAACATAAGTGATCTGATATGGCCCTAGCCAATGTGTTTTGAACTTCCCAGGATGTTTTATGAACTTGTTGTCATATACTAGTACTAGATCACCTTGTTTAAATGCTTTCTTCCCGATGTGCCTATCATGGTAGGCCTTCTCTCTTTCCTTCTATACCTGCTGATGGAATCCTGCAATAAATTTGTATTCCTCCAATTCAATCAACTGTGCAAGCCTCTCTTGAACAATGCCAGGGTCATCCATATCTGTAATGGAAGCAATTCTTAGGCTTGGTACCAGATATTCCATTGGAACAACGACTTCGAGACCATACACCAACTTGACGGGGGTTTGCATTGTTATCTTCTTGCAAGTGGTTCTATAGGCCCATAATACTGCTGGTACTCTTAAATCCCAATCATCCCTGTTCACACTGCAAATCTTTGTGAGTGTTGTCTCCAAGATCTTGTTGAATTATTCAATTGTCCCATTTTCTTGTGGATGGTATGGTGTGCTCTTCTGATGGTGGACTGCAAATTATTCAGTTAGGGCTTCAACTATCTTATTGATGAAATGTGTACATTGATCACTCATAAGGATCTTTGGGCATCCAAACCTAGTTATGATGTCATCAAATATGAAGCTCGCAGTTGTAGTTTCACTATAGTCCTTAACTGCTCTTTCTTTGGCCCATCTGGTCAAGTACTCTGTAGTTGTAATTATGTACCTTGCTCCTGTATGTTTTCCTGGCGGGTTTATAGGTCCAACGAAGTCAATGGCCCATTTCTCAAATGCTTGTAGAGTCAGCTATGGGGCTAATCACATTTCATCTCTTCTCTATGGTTTCCCAACTCTTTGGCATACATCCCAAGCTCTGGAATAGTCTTTAACATCTCTGTGTAAGGTAGGCCACCAAAGGTCGGCTCTAAGAACCTTCTACACAATTTATTTCCCTGTTTAATGTCCTCCTGCGATGCCTTCATGAGATTCTGTGAGGATCAGTGGTCATTCTTCCTCCATAACACACCTTCTCAATATCTCATCAGGTCCCATCTTGTATAGATGTCTAGCTATAAGTGAGAAGTCTGCAGTGCGCACTACTAGCTGTTTTTTTTGAGGAATTGTGTACTCACTAGGTGTCATTCTTGTTGATAGGAACTGGACTATCTCTGTGAAGTGGTCATCAATATTTCTAATGGCTAGTAGTTTTGCATCTGGTAACGCATCCTCCAAGATGGTCGACTCTTCACCATGTTCCAACCTTTCCAAGTGATCAAGACCTTTTTTCATTCCCCCTGGATTTACTATGATCTCAAAATCATATTCCTGAAATAACAGAAGCCATTTGCATATCCTCCCCCCCAAAATTGGCTTGTTGACTAGGTATTTTAGTGTGGAGTGATCAGTAAACATTTTAAGGTGTCCTCCCAATAAGTAGTGGCGAAATTTCTGCATTGCGTATACCATGGCTAACCCTTCTCTCTCAGTGGTGGTGTAATTAATCTCAGCAGTTGATAGCTTCCTGCTAGCAAAGGATAATGGGTGGTCAATATCTCCTTCTCCTGGTTTTTCTAACACAACTCCTAAAGCAATGGAAGACACATCGACATGCACATGAAACTCCTTGGTCCAATCTGGGAAAACTAGAATGGGTGTAGTAACCATTTTCTGTTTCAGTGTGTCGAAGCTCTGTTGGCATTCTTCTGTCCAACTAAACTGACAATCCTTCTTCAACAGCTTCTCCATGGGCACTGTAATCTGAGCATATCCCTTAATGAACTTCATGTAGTAGCCTATGTGTCCCAACGTAGTGCACAACTGTTTAACTGACATAAGAGGGGGTGTATCAACTATAATTCCGATCTTGGATGGGTCTACCAACAATCCTTGCTTGCATACAATATGTCCTAACAGAACTCCAAATGGTGAAAATAAAATACATTTCTTCAGGTTTAAGGCAGTTTGACATTGCCTGCATTTATCCAACATTAGCCTTATACATTCAATATGATTCTTCAATAAACTAAAAACAATCCAATCATCAAAATATGCTTCTAGAAATTTATGCAGAAATTCCTTGAATGCTTCGACCACCACCCTGGAAAAGATGGTTTGGGCATTCTTTAATCCAAATGGCATCACTGTATTTTGGTAGGATCCCCATTCTATTGCAAATGTGGTCTTGTGGCAATCTTCCTTGGCAATCCGGATCTGATGGTATCCTGAAAATCCATCTGTAAAAGAATATACTTCCTGGCCTCCCACATTATCTAACACTTCGTCAGTGAATGGTGTAGGGAAGGGGTCATGCAAACAAGCATCATTCAATTTCCTAGGATCTACGCATATCTTGATTTCTCCTGTCTTCTTGTCTTGTACCACCATAGGGTTAATCCACTTTGACTCTTCGACAGGTTCTATAATCCTTGCTTCCAACATTCTGTCAAGCTCAATCTTCACTTCTTCCTTATATTTAGGGTTTAGTCTGTAAGGTCTCTGTTTGACTGGCCTTGCATATTTATTTAAAGGAATCCTCATATCTCCCACAGGCCCTTTAATGCCCTTCATATCAGTGAACTTGGTTGGAAACAAGTCCTGATATTCATGCAGTAACTCTACAATTTTGTCAATGGTAGCAACATCCCAATAATCTCCGATATTAGCAAGATTCAGGGTCTGTTCTGTTCCAATATTGACCTTCTTAATCTTGATTGGTTGTCCAATAAATGGTAACTCAACTCATGGTCCTTCTACATCTCTTTGGCCTTTTGTTTCTACGATGTTCACCTTCCCCAAATCACCGTCTTCATCAACAATGATGTTGTAACAATCTTGTAGTTTCTAGAGATGCACAGTCCATTCATCCTCTTCTTGTTCCAAAGGAAGGCTAGATGCCTCCTCGAATACTTTCTGTCTCACAATCTGTAATGCTTGATCTACTTAGGGATATTGACTTTCAAATAAGAAGGTAGTTAAAAAATTCTGAGTCATACCTTTCCAATCTGTAGTGATGAGGCATAGCTCTGATTGAAGGTACCAATTGATAGGTGTTGTGTCCAATGTGTTTATGAATTTGTGTACCCATTGTTCTTGAGGAATGTTTCCCCAGGCTTACTCACAGCTTCGCACATGGTCCTTTGGGCAAATTTGACCTGTGTATCGAACTTCACAGCCTTCTACTTGTGCTGAGAACCATGTTGTCATCAGGGTACGACATTGTACCCATTATGTGATGCTACGTTTATGTGTCCCCCACCATCTTTCTAGGGTTTCTTTCAGGGCCTTATCCATTGCCAACAATCTTTGTTTCATTGGTACACTCTCTTCAATGTCCGACAAGAAGGTTTCTAAAGGATTTAGACCATCAAAGGTGGGTAAGTTACTTTCTGTTGTGCCAATCCAGTGGACTTATTTGGTTAATCTAGCACATATTCTTATAGATACTTCATACATATTATTCCACCAGTTCTCCAGTGATTCTTCTGAGTCTGATGAACATACGTTGTCACTTCATCAGCTTAAGTTTCCATCGATTGTGGGATTAATGTAATCCTGTTGTTTGGATGTTAATTTGTATATGTTTTCTAGTTCATATGCATGGCCTTCTTCTTTGATGGGCCCTATGTATCGCTGAACTTCATCTGGGTCTAAGGGTGAAATGAACCTAAGGCCATCTCTTTCAAAAGTCATACGTCTTTTTCTTAAATCAACCACAGTGGAATTATTGAAGGCCCAATCAATTCCTAACAATGTAGGATAAGGGCAGTTGTCATCAACTATCTCAATTACCTCAAAATATGCAAATGTTCTTACTCCATCAATGTCCACAAGGACATGTTCCAGTCTACCAAATGGCCTTACAGCTTGTTGGTTGGCCATCCTAAGCCTGATAGGAGAATATATCAACTTCGATTTTCCCATCAGTGCCCAGGTTTGCTTCGTCATGACATTGAACTCCGACCCTAAGTTGAGGACTACATAATCTATCTCATACTCTTCTATTTGAGCATTCAAATGTAATTCCTTATTTTTCCTTCTCTTCTTACTGATTTGGTGTACTGACCTATTCAGTAAGGGGTCTATCTTTCCTAGCTCATATTGTTTGATTAAAATTTGTAACTCTTGTACAACGCTTTCATCCTGAACCAACTTAATACAAGTATATAAAAATTCCATGAGCTTGCTTACCTCTTTTCCTTATTTTGGCGAAGCAGACTGATCAAATTCCAGAGGCATTCCATATTATCTCACTTCTGGTCTAGTCTTTGATGAGGAACCTTGGTCTCCTCTGAATTCTTTCCTTTCTTCCTCAAACATTTGTATTTCTTTCTTTGCATCAAACATTTGTGTCTTCTTTGTAGCTTTCCTAATTCCTGAATCTTATGTATTCTTCCCTTGGGACAGTCTGTCTTCTCCTGTAACAGCTCCTCCTCTGGTTATGAAAGCCACTCTAGGGTCTTCTCCATGAGATTTAGCATATATCAGTTTCACTTGCGGGTTCTGTTGAGGTCCTCATCTTTCCTGAAGCTTAGCTAGCATCACAGGGCAATTGTCTATAACATGGTCAAACGAGATGCAGTAGCTGCAAGTGGTACAAGGGTTCTAACAATCCCTTGCAAGGTGTCCTAGTTGTGCACAGTTATAAAATATGATCTATCCTCGACCTCGACCCATTCTTGCTCCTCGTCCTCTTCCTATGAATCCACCATGAGGATTGAATTTTCCTCTCCCAGGAGAGTTATACTGTGTAGTGTTTCTTTCTTGTTGTACTTCACCTTGAATCTTATATATGTCTCTCAACCTTTCAAGCATGAGATCGTAAGCCCTACAATTCCTATCATCATGTCCTACTGACTTACATAATGTACAATACAAATTTTTAGGTGTCTGAACATACTTTTGCATGTTGTAGCACTCACCAGGGCGATGTTTTTTTTCTGCATACCTCGCACCAAGGTAAGATGACTTGCTTCAAAGGGCTCAGAGCTCTAGAAGCCAAATATTCATTGAATAGGGGACAATGTTCCTTGTCATGGCATTTTGATCTGCATATGACACACCAAATGTCTTCTCTTTTATCTTTTCCCTTGTATTTCTTCATATCTTCGACCTGCAGAGACAAACTAGTCAGCTGACTCAATATCTGACTCATACCTGAGATGGATTCTCCCATAGGGGTTTATTCTAGTTTCATGATGATCTCTAGCACCTTAGACTGTGAAGCAATATTTTGTCTCATCATGGGAAGTCTGATGTGTGGTAAGAGGGCAGCAATGAACCAATCTTTGTTCTATTCATCTAAGATCTGAAAAGTCAATCGGCCTGTTAAAGTTTTGAATCTCTGATCAAATTCCCAAATAGGTTCAGACACCTTCTACTTGATCTCTTTCAGCTCTATAATACATTGTGACTCCGACTTGGGTTTCTTGAACTTCACAATCAACACATTCTTAATTTGATTCAATGTATTAGGCTATGCAATTCCTTAAACACACTTCATGTGCCATCTTAGTGCGCGATCCCTTAGAGTGGTACTAAACTGGGTTCTTTTGATAGATTCGTCAGTGACATTTTTAATATTCCATACAGCTTCTCATAGGAACCCGTGCTAATCAGGATCTTCAGATCCATCTCCCCTAAAGATAGGAATCCTCATCTCATCTGCCATAGATCTTCCTAGGGTCCTTGACTGAATATGTGGTGGACTACTAGTGACAATGCTCTGGGTACTCTAGTGGCTAGGATTACTCTGATTTCTTAATACTACTGAATCAACAAGAGGGATAACAATACTTACTTTGATGGTCTACATAGTTTCTGAGGTTCCAGGTTCTCCTCGACGAAGCTCTTCAGCTTTCCCTTCCTCTGTCCCGATAGGTTCTGAATGCTCCTCGTCTGTTAGATCTGCCTCTTCTCCACTATAGAAACCTTCGTCCCCGTAGTTTTGCTTGAACAGGTTCGCAAGGTGAACTTCTTTGAACACTCTCCCACTACGCATATGTCCATCTTTTGTGTTGTTGTCGCTATCTGAATTCTTAAACATTAGCCTTTATAGATCTGACCAATCTACTATATCTTCAAGATGTTCTTCTCATGCAATAACATCTTGAGTCTCAACTTCAAGAATTGTAAAAATTTTCCTCTAGGTCCCTTGAAGAAGTATCTCTTGGCTTGGTTGTATGATTCTATTCTGTCAACAAAAAACTCTGTGATGTACCCTCCAATGGTGCTATCGAACCAATGATCTATTTCTTGTGATACAAAGTTATCAACTCTTTTGACCTTCTTGATAAGCTCCCACATCCAAACCACAGGAGGTCTAGATCGGATCTCAAACTAGGTATCTTCTAATCTAGCTAGCCACTCGTATAGCTCTTCATGGATTCCCCCAAAGAAAATTTTGTGTATATCAGTGAAGATATATTTCTCCAACCAATCCTCTGTACTAAGATTAGGGTTCTTGTTCTGGGCTTTAGTGAGGTCCTTTTCTTGATCCTCCATCCACTTTTGAATCTCTGTCTTCAATGGGAACCACCTTGACATTCCCTCAAGAAGATTCTTGTCCCGATAACAGAACCATTTGTTGGCACAGGGGCATACCCAGGGTTCATCTCCAAGAGCGCACCAACAAGCCCTAACTACTAGCTCTTTCAGCAACACCTATGAAGTAGATGCAGTCTCACCTGAAGCAGTTATGAGGGGGTTGGAGGACAGAGATGTCTACAACCAAAGGGAAGATCAAGTGGATCTAACACAAGAACAACACATCATTCATTTATCACTTATCATCTTATATCTATTCTGCACATCTACTTATCAGATCTAACATAGTATTGCAATAACAGTATATCAATGATAGAGATAGAATATCAGTCACACATAACACAAAATATACATGGTTCACCCTCTCTCTAGGGCTACGCCCACAAAACTATTCTTTATAATATATTAGGATGAAGCATACAATTCTTGTCTGCACTCTTAGCTAGCATATCCTCTTTCTTCTCCTCTCTTTCTCTCCCCTTCCTATGCACCCAGCTGCAGGATCGATCTTCGCACCCAGCTGAAGATCTTATAATACCAGAAGGCTCTCACACTTAGCGCTTCTCTCTCACACAACAATAATCACTCTTAATCATCAATACAACTATACCCAACAATATCGTACAAAACCAAATTAGGTCCTCATGACCTTTATTTATACATTAAAATAGCTTACCGACATCCTTAGGCTGAAACCTAGGTGTCCAAAACCCTAGATACCAAAACCCTAGGTGCCTAAAACCTAGGTCAACTTGACCCACATTTTTAGGGCTTCGTCGACCTGTCTTTCCTTCCTTCTTGCGTGATGCTCCAAAGAATCTAACAGTAGATTTTTCCACTTGCTGAGTTGTCCATGATCCTTATTTCTTTCTGATATGTCATCTTCGATCTCCTCGTCCAATGGCTTGCTTCACTCCATATTTTCTTCTCTTTTGCTCACTTCGACCTAGTAACAGTCACTGTGTCTTCCACGAAGTTCACATTTTCCTTTTTCTTCCTTGATCTTCGCTTGCTTCCATAACCAAGGGCCAACACTCGACCTCCTATTCTTGGAATATCTT
The DNA here is from genome assembly GCA_010110895.2 of Picea sitchensis. Taxonomy (NCBI): domain Eukaryota; kingdom Viridiplantae; phylum Streptophyta; class Pinopsida; order Pinales; family Pinaceae; genus Picea; species Picea sitchensis. The sequence continues at coordinate 45,654 of SNQJ01S0033120.1, read as the reverse complement.
CCTGATAGGCGGTCCCAGTGAAGTAGGGAAAATTTCATCTACACCATAAACGATCTGGAAAGGCGACCTTGATATAGATTTCTTGGTGGTGACCTGGTCTACCCACAATGCGTAGATAAACTTTTTATGCCAAGCTCTCTTGTTTTCTTGTAGGAGTCTTTTAATAATTCTAGTCAAGCTCTTATTCTAGGATTTGACTAACCCATTTCCTTACGGATAGTACATCGTGGAATGCCCCAGGGTTATGTTATAATATTGAAAAAATTTCTCCATCCTCTTAGACTTGAATGCGGCTGCATTATCTGTGTTGGCCCTTGACCAAGTTTTGAAGAACACTTGGTCATATTTGATCATTTTTGGGACTGCAACAACTTGCCAAAGATGGAGCGCAACGCAAAGCAGAAATTAGGGAAGCACGACCTATTTTTGGGTCCCTTTTAGGGTTTTGGGTTGATGTAAAGGGAAAGGGATGTCGGTCCATGGGTTTACCCATGCTTAGGCCCATTTTGTAATCTATAAATAGATACTTAGACAATGTAAGTAGGGAGTAGTAGTAAATCTATGTGATGTATAGCTAAAGGCTTAGTGCTAGTAGATGGATCTATGTGATTGGATGTATATTGCAAGTGCTTTGTGCATGATTGTAAGGAGATTGAAAAGCTAAGTGCAAGGAAGAAGGATCTAGGGAGCTGCGCAGATCTTCTGTCTTGTGCGAAGTAAGGGTCACTGAAGCTCTGTGTTGTAACTGCTTGATCAAGATAATATAAGAAGAAGGCTTTGTGGACGTAGCCCCAAGGTGGGGGTGAACCATGGTAACTTTGTGTATTGTGCTCTGTGCTTCGACCTAATGTGTTTATCTCCTTCTTGGCTAAGTGCTTGCTGTGATTAAATAGATCTAGTTATGCTCTGTGCTTATGATATATGAATGAATGTTAGATCTGATATATAAGATGCTTAGTGCTTAATCTGTTGAATCTAATCTATATTTATGTGGCTAAGTATTGAATCATCTTTAGTCTAAGTATTCACTGTGATGCTCTGTGCTATATGCGAAGTAACGTAAGGGTTGAATATTGATGAAGGATCTATGATAAGTGCCCTATAAAATACATAATCATAGATCGATGTCCCAGCTAAGGTTGCAGATATCTGAGTCTTGCAGCCACCCCTACCTATACCTCGGGTGAGACTTCATCTACTTTGCAGGTGTTGCCGAAAGGGTTGGTAGTTAGGGTTTTGTTGGTGTGCTCTTGAGCATTGAACCTTGGGTCTGTCCCTGTGCCAACAAATGGTTCTATTGCCGGGACCTAGAACTATGATTGTTGGGAACTAAAGAAGAAAAATATTTGTGTGAAATAAGCTCTGTGCATAGATCTGTTGCCATAGTGCACAATATTCTACTTGACCTATGAAGCTTTGTGCCGAGGAAGAAAGGTCAAATCTGAAGGAAAGAGGTCAAATCTGTAAGAAAGAGGTTGATACACTTTATGCTCTAAGAAAGGTAAAAGTAGAAATTTCCACAGAAAAGAGGTAAGATCTCTAAGCTCTAGCTTCTAGTAAAGGTAAGAATAGTTCAAGTTTTATATCTGAAAGCTTTGTGCTCTATATAGGTAAGATAAGTGAAATTTTTTTGTTTCTGAAGCATGAATTTAGGTACGCTTGATAGATGTTGTCCGAGCTTGAAAAATAGAGCATTGTTAGATAAAATAAAGTTTGATACGAATAGGTCTGATAGGAATAGTGAAAGATATGTTATACCTATGCATAGAAATAATTTTTGGACTAACCAATGGATGCAGGATCCTAGAAATAAATTTCTGCAGGCTAGCCATCATGATCCTAGTGTGTAGTACAAGAAGAGTTGGGGATCATGGATGAGAAAGAGAGGATTAACTCTTTGTTACATTTGCAGAAGACCATGACATCTTGATAAGGAATGCCCTGGGAGAAACCCCAGCTGCCTCTGTTGTAAATCTATGGACCATGAAGTATTAGATTGCCCTAGAATGATTGCTAGACTTGAAAAACTAAATATGGAACAAGCAAAATCTGAAGTAGATCAAGAGACTAAAATTATGGAAAAAACCCAGAAAGAATCAAAGATTATGTTACTAAAAATAAAAGAAACCTTAGATGATCATAAGGATGTCATTTTGTCAGAGATATTCAAAGAAAAGGAGAAAATCGAAGTAAGAATAGGAGACTTCGACATTGACTGTGCTCTAGATGAGGGAACACCGATGAACATTATGACATAAAGAACTTGGGAAACCCTAGGAAGGCTTGCTCTGGTCCCTTCACTAGGAACCATCGGATTATTTAAAGGAAAAATGGTAACCCTATGTGGCAGATTACCCAGATAGCTATGAGTACCCATGGAACTTCAACAGAGGAAGAATTCGAAGTCATTAGATTTATTGAGGACTGTGCCCCATTTCTAGCTTTGTTAGGAAATATCTGGATTGAAAAAGACCAGATCCAGAGGAAAGAAGAAAAGGAAGCCCTAGAACAAAAGAAGCAAGAACTCATGGAATTTATGACTAGAAGGATCACCTACTTGATGGAGGAACAAGAGAATAGATCTCATCTATTAAACACCAGGGACCTGGATGTCAAAGCTATAATAGCATTAGAGGAACCATAGAAGACCGAAATACCTAATACATATGATGAAGGAGTATTACCCTTGGATTTGAAGAAAGAACCTAAGCAACGTGAAGTGACTATGTCGAGAAAAGATAAGATTCAGAATGGAAAAAGGATGATCAAGACTAAGCTCACTAGGAAAAAGGCTAGGAATCTAAGTAAGAAGAGGGACAAAATCGAAAAGTTACAGAAGACTCCAAAGGAAACTTCACAGAAGGAAAAATCACAAGAATTGAGTTTCGCCGAGATATCAGAACAACGACATCTGGCACTTCGCCATGGAACAACAATATAGTTGTTGGATCAATAAACCCGTTTGACTTTCGCCCTGAACGAGTTGAAAATAAATTATGGGCTCCCACTAGACCATTGGACAACACCAGAACGGATAGAATGGAGTTAATGAAGGCCCCATATCCATTGCAAGTAGAGTGTTGCTAAGTTTCCCTAGTTAGTCCGTCATGCCATGCACCGAGAATACTTTTCGCTAAGTGAGAATTTGAGCCCAAAACTTGAGATTACTTCACCCTGTGATCATTGCCTTGTTCCCATACTGTTCATCGTAGTTTCTGAATTCATTTTCACACGTGAGCTAGTGGACCCAAGCTTGTATGTCAGATGAGCTTAGTGTTGTTGACAAAGCAATTGAAGAAGTTTTGATTGACCTAATGGTTAAGAGAGTCATGTTAGAGAGAAGGATTTCTACAGGTGTGCAAGCATCATCGACAAGAGGAGTCCAAGATTCTCCCTCCACTTCTCATGGAGCAGGACCTTCTAGAACCACGACCGAGACAAGAACAAAGCACAGAGACGATATTGCAAATGCCAAGTTGATCCCGGGCATTCTGTCGGTTTACATACCACCTTGAGTGGAAAGATTAACCGTGACAATGTACCCAGAGACTTTGAGTACACCTTGATCACCGTGTATCTTTCAAAAGGGGTGCGTGCAGTACGTGCTAACCAGGATAAGATCGCAACACTGAAATTTAATGATTTTAACCTTGGAGATCACAAAACCTACAACATGTTAGCTCCGCATAAATACTTAACCAATACTAAAGGAAGAAATCATAAGATTTTTTCATAGTTGCAGACCCAGAACCTCGTGCAGTCCACACTGATCAATGTAATGAATATCCCTCACTTCGGCAAACACCAGGAAGTCAACACATGCGTTAAGTTGTTGCTGTCTTTCTACCATGATAGATACTTATGGTTGGACTACCGCATCACTGTGGATCTGACTCTGATCAACCAGATCACGGGACTTAACATGGAAGGCCCTGACCCATAGGACTTTTACCCAGGCAAGACCTTACACTGAGCACTAGCACATCAGATAAAGGAAACTTATGGCGATGTAGAGAAGGGTATGCGAGGCTACAAGGTATCCTCTATCCAGAGTGGTGTAGTGCACCTTGCATGCCAACTAATTGTGGGCAAGTTAGTTCGCAAGAACAGACCTACACAGGTGACTGGATTCGTAGTTGACCTCGCAGGGAAGTGCGCCAAGGGACTATAGATGAATTGGGCACAATATCTTGTAAACTAGTTAGAGTTGGATTGTAGAGGAGCACAAGACAAAGGGTATGAGTTCCACTTTAGTTGGTTTCTCATACTCATCACTTTCATCACTTGGGAACTGCCAGAGGGAGCCACTTTTCCGGAGATCGAACCTTTCAAACCACTAGCCGTGAAGTTCTGTACCCTGTGGTACTCCAACGACATGAACAAGTAGTGGCAGTCTAATGATGTCTTCCACACCTACTTCAACCAATTGAAGAATGCAATTTAGTCTACACTGTGAATCACCCCAAACCTACTTCATAGGTTATAACTTTGATGAAATTTAGCGTAGATCACCACTTCATCTATATTACAACGCGCGGTGATGAGCATAAGCAACAGCTCCAATCCTACTACAAGCTGACAAAAGATGACTTGGAGGAGATTACTAAGAAATGGTCGGTGGACCTCCTTGTTGCAGTGGACCCCACAGACATGTTTGACGAGGAAAGTCCTGAAGCTATGCCGGATACACCTGGGCCAAGAAGGACTAAGAAGGATGACGAAGTTGAAGATGTCCCTAACATGTCCACAAAGACTACATCTATCCACTTTTGAATCTCTGTCTTCGATGGGAACCACCTTGACATTCCCTCAAGAAGATTCTTGTCCCAACTTTAGAACCATTTGTTGGCATAGGGGCATACCCAGGGTTCAGATCCAAGAGTGCACCAACAAGCCCTAACTTCTGGCCCTTTCGGAAACACCTGCGAAGCAGATGCAGTCTCACCCAAAGCAGTTATGAGGTGGTTGCAGGACAAAGATGTCTACAACCAAAGGGAAGATCAAGTGGATCTAACACAAGAAAAACACATCATTTATATATCACTTATTAGCTTAGATCTATTCTGCACATCTACTTATCATATCTAACATAGTATTGTAATCACAGTATATCAATGACAGAGACAGAGTATCAGTCACACATAACACAAAATATACGTGGTTCACCCTCTCTCTAGGGCTATGTCCACAAAACTGTGCTTTATAATATATTAGGATGAAGCATACAATTCTTGTCTGTGCTCTTAGCTAGTATATCCTCTTTCTTCTCCTCTCTTTCTCTTCCCTTCCTGTGCACCCAGCTGAAGATATTACAATACCATAAGGCTCTCACACTTATTGTTTCTCTCTCACACAACAATAATCACTCTTAATCATCAATAACACTATACCCAACAATATCGTACCAAACCAAATTAGGTCCTCATGACCTTTATTTATACATTACAATAGCTCACCGACATCCTTAGGCCGAAACCTAGGTTTCCAAAATCCTAGATACAAAAACCCTAGGTGTCTAAACCCTAGGTCAACTTGACCCGTATTTTCAGGGCTTCGCTGACCTATCTTTCCTTCCTTCTCGCGCGATGCTCCAAAGAATCTAACAGTGGCTTTTTCCACTTGCTGAGTTGTCCATGATCCTTCTTTCTTTCTAATATATCATCATTGATCTTCTTGTCCAATGGCTTTCTTCTCTCCATCTTTTCTTCTCTTTTGATCACTTCTACCCAGTAATAGTCACTGTGTCTTCCACAAAGTTCACATTTTCCTTTTTCTTCCTTGATCTTTGCTTGCTTCCATAACCAAGGTCCAACACTCGGCCTCCTATTCTTACAATATATTTTTGACGGGTGGTCCTAGTGAAGTAGGGAAAATTGCGTCTGCGCCGTAAACGATCTGGAAAGGCGACGTTGATATAGATTTCTTGGTGTTGACCCGATCTTCCCACAACACGTAGATAAGCTTTTTATTCCAGTCTCTCTTGTTTTCTTACAGGAGTCTTTTAATAATCCTGGTCAGGCTCTTATTCTAGGACTCAGCTAACCCATTTCCTTGCAGATAGTACATTGTGGAATGCCGTAGGGGTATGTTATAATACTGGAAAAATTTCTCCATCCTCTTAGACTTGAATGCGATTGCATTATCTGTGTTTTCCCTTGACCAAGTTTTGAAGAATACTTGGTCATATTTGACCATTTTTGGGACTACGACAACTTGCCAAAGATAGAGCGCAACGCGAAGTGGAAATTAGAGAAGTAAGACCTATTTTTGGGTCCCTTTTAGGGTTTTGGGTTGATGTAAAGGGAAAGGGATGTCGGCCCATGGGTTTACCCATGCTTAGGCCCATTTTTCAATCTATAAATAGATACTTAGAAAATGTAAGTAGGGAGTAGTAGTACATCTATGTGATGTATATCTAAAGGCTTAGTGCTAGTAGCTGGATCTATGTGATTGGACGTATATTGCAAGTGCTCTGTGCATGATTGTAAGGAGATTGAAAAGATAAGTGCAAGTGTTGTAGTTTTGTTGTGAAGTGCAAGGAAGAAGGATCTAGCGAGATGCACATATATTATGTCCTGTGCGAAGTAAGGGTCACTGAAGCTCTGTGTTGTAACTGCTTGATCGAGATAATATAAGAAGAAGGCTTTGTGGACATATCCCCAGGGTGGGGGTGAACCACGGTAACTTTGTGTATTGTGCTCTGTGCTTCAACCTAATGTGTTTATCTCCTTCTTGGCTAAGTGCTTGCTATGATTAAATAGATCTAGTTATGCTCTGTGCTTATGATATATGAATGAATGTTAGATCTGATATATAAGATGCTTAGTGCTTGATCTGTTGAATCTAATCTATATTTCTGTGGCTAAGTACTTAATCATCTTTAGTCTAAGTATTCACTGCGATGCTCTGTGCTATATGCGAAGTAACGTAAGGGTTGAATATTGATGAAGGATCTATGATAAGTTCCCTGTAAAATACATAATCATAGATCGATGTCCCAGCTAAGGTTGCAGACATCTGAGTCCTGCAGCCGCCCCTGCCTCTACCTCGGGTGAGACTTCATCTGCTTTGTAGGTGTTGCTGAAAGGGTTGGTAGTTAGGGTTTTGTTGGTGCTCTCTTGAGCATTGAACCCTGGGTCTGCCCCTGTGCCAACATTCTATAAAGATATTAATGGGACACCCAAAACTCGACAAAATGTTCGTCTCCAAGAATTGGATAATGACTGTGTCGGTAGCTTGTTTCGTGGGGATCGCCTCTATCCATTTCATGAAATAGTCGGTGGTCATGAGTATCCACTTATGCTGCCCAGAGGATGGTGGGTTTATATCTCCTATGAAATCTAGACCCCACTACATAAAAGGTGCTTCGAATGAGATCGGCTTCAGCGACAGGGGCTGCAACTTTCTTCTTCCATCGAAAATCTGACATTTGTGGTAGCTAGAGACCTCCTTATATACGTTAGCAAAAATTGTAGGCCAGTAATATCCTTCCCTCTTTTTATGGATGGTGGTCTTTCAATAGTGGTGTTCCCCATAATCTCCTTTGTGAAATTATTGTATGGCCCGCTTCACGTCATCTTCCAGTAAACAACTCAACAATATTCCCCTGGGATCTTTCCAGTATAGTGAGTTGTCCAGGATGCAGAACTTAACCGCTTTGAGCTTGCAAAATCTGGCTTTAGTCTTACTCATGCCTGGAGGGGCCTGGAGATTCTCTAGCACATAGATGATGTTGTGTACCATGGCGATTCTATGAATTGTTGAGGCGCCTGCACAATTTTTTCTTCTTGGGGGCATTCCGACAGATCAACGATGAAATTCATTCCTACAACGTCACAGTCCGACTGTGCCACCAAATTTGTGAGACCCTAAATTTTGATCATCTTTATAGGCTTGATTTCAAGGTCATATTCTAACATGACCACTATCCACTTCCCTCTCCTTCCTTCCGGGTCAGATTGAGTCAGAATACCCTTTATTGAACTATTGGGTACACAAGCGATAACATGGGAGTGTAGTATGTATGTCCTGAATTCTTTCAAAGCTTTTAATAAGGCATATGCCTACTTTTCCATGATTTCATACCTTAGTGGAGCGTCGCGTAGCGTCCGACTCTAATAGGCTATGGGTTTTTCAAAATCCTGTTCGTCTTTCTGTAGCAGCACACCGACAATAGTGTGTTTTGAGGTGAATGAAAACAGGAGGAAATATTTCGTAAAATCCAAGCTAGCTACTATAAGATATTTTGTCAGCGCCACCTTGATATCCTCAAAATACTTCTTGGCCTTTGGATTCCACTTGATATTTTTTTCCTTCCTGAGCATGCAAGTTATGTGTTTTATGATTTCTGCTAGGTTTGGTATGAATCTCCTCATAAAATTCACCTTTCCCAGGAAAGATTGTACCTCCTTTTTACTGCGCAGAGTGTCGATCTTCAGGATCCCTTCAACCCTGCTAGGGTTTATCTTAATTCCCTCTTTGGAAATGATGTGCCCTAACAAATTTCCTTCTTCTACCGCGAAGTGAGACTTCTTTGGATTCAGTGATATGCCTAATTTTTTGCACTTATGGAAAACTCTCTTCAGATGCTCGAGATGTTGTTTGTCGAAGGTAGAGTACACAGTGATGTCATCCAAATAAATAACAATGAATTTTTCCATTTCATTAGAAAACGCGATGTCCATGGACCTCTGAAAAGTGTCTCCAATGTTCATCAGGCCGAATTCCATCTTGGCATACATGAATGTTCCCCATGGAGTTGTGAAAGTCATTTTCTCTCTGTCATCCAGGTGGACCATGATATGATTATATCCTGGTAACACATCTAGCATAGACATCTTCTGGGACCCCACCACCTTTTGCAGGTAGTCCATTTTAGGAAGGGGATAGTGTTCTTTGAGAGACACTTTATTTAAATTTCATAAGTCCACACACAGTCTTATCTCGTCGCTTTTCTTTCTTACAGGTACCATATTAGCTACCCATTTCGAGAACCTAAAAGAAACAATGATTTTAGCATCGAAAATATTTTTTACCTCTTTCTTGACCAACGACAGTAACATGGGATTTATCTATCTCAGCTTCTATTTGAAAGGTTTCTGATCTTCCTTGAGAGGGATAACATGTTGGATAACTTTCGTTTCATACACTTTCAGGTCATCGTAGCTCCATGTGAAGACGTCCAAGAAGTATTTCATGAGCTTTACATAGTCCTGCTTGACCTCTGGATTGAGTGTATTGGATAATTTTACCATCTTCAGGTTCTCCTCAATCCCGATGTTATAGTATTCCACATCTTCTTCACTTGCATCATTCTTGGGGTTCTTATCCACATCATTGATGTCAAACAAATTTTCCAGTGACACCAACCCCTTTGGAATAATATTATTTTTCAATTGTATTATGTCCCTTCTATTAGCACTCTGTAATTTTCCCAAGTCTGTGGAGGTAGTCATAGAGGCAACATCAAAACCACTTCAAGTCTTGGATCTATCCCTCCAAGACTCAGAGAGGGATATCTCTGTCTGATATAACTTTGTTTGAGTATGGATCTTAGGCTAGTTATGTAGAACATGGGTTTGTTTATGGATTTTTGAATTGGTTTGGCTGAGACACAAAAAGGACCATTTGGCAAAATGGAGTCAATGATTAATACGATATATGAATGAATAACTAAGACAAAATGTGACCATGCAGGATAATCATGCCAGTGGATCCTTTGAGCTTATAAAATGGGAAAATAAGAATAGATTGAAATTCATTTCAAATGTAGAGCAGAGTATAGTTGAATTATACATTTCAAACTTAGAAGAAAACACAAATATTGTTTTGAGCCAGCACAGGGTGTTAATAACAAATCCTGCACATTATCTTCTCATAAACAATACAAAAAGAAAAATCATGTGAAATAGGAAAGTAACGAGTTACATCAGGGAAAAACTTCACCACTTAAACACAACACATGAATATGAAAATATAGTGCCTTTGCATTCGTTGATAAAATTCATTTATAGATTTGAAACATTTCTACAATGGATGGGAACATTCCCATGCCATCCTTTCCTGTCAGTCTAACCCTTTCTTTTTTAAAATTTATAGTCTTTATAGCCTTTAAATAACAATTCAAAATCCTATAAAAATGGATCTGAAATACTTAAAATAGAATAAAATCAAAACTAGTATGATATGTAGGATCAAGTCCTAATTTAAAGGTCAAACCTCTAACAACTAAATCTTCAACAATCTTCAACAAATTCAATAATTTTCAAAGTGATGACAAGGCACTTCAAAATCCTGCTTTGATAAATAAGCAAGTTTTTACCAAAAATTGAAAATCCACTTAACCTTCTTGCCTTAGCATCTGCCTCAAAAACTGGAAAGGAATGATGATATGTATCCTTTCAATTTTTATCTTTCATTTGGAACCCCTTCCAAATGATCTGGAAACAAAAATCTTTGATCTGAGCAAAAATATGAGCATTCTTCTAGTTTCTACGCTTTCGGTGGCTTACAGGTATAAAAAAGAGTAGGATTAGCTGCCGAAAGCAGAAATTTCGACAACTAACAATGCTTTAAGGAAAATGAATAAGTTGCCAAAATTCCTAAGTTTTCCAAAACCATTCAAAATTGCAAAATTTATTTCCTTTACTCTATCCAAATCTTAGGATTCCTTATTTAGGTCCATAACAACTTCAACCAATGTTTCTAAACCGAGATGAGCTCTTGGTTTAGGTCTTCTATGTGCTAGTTTAAACCTCACGAGTTTTATCATTTCGTAAAATTTCTGGTTCTTCTTAGACTGTCTTTTATTCTTCCTTTTCAAAGCTACATGCATAAGATCTAACCTTTTAAATGAGTCTCTTACCTCATCAGATGTTCTTTTCATAGCTTGATTCTAAGATTTGATGAATCTGTCTAACAACCTAAGATCTGTCACTTCCTCTTTCAACTTCTAAATCTTGGATGCTTTACTGATCTTCTTTTTTGTTGATGTCTCAGGTAACTCCAAGGCTGGAGCTTCAACTGCAGTTTCTTATTTTTCCTTCGTGGGTGTTTCAGACTCAGAATATGAGTATGGAAAATTCAAGATTTTTTTCTCAAAAATATTGCCCTGGACCTCTATTCCCTGATCAAAATCAAGCTTCTTTTTTTCCTTCTTAGACCTGGGTGAAGGGGTTGGTTGTTCTGTCTGAACTGGTGACAGGGCCCTTCTCTTTCTCCTGCTTCTCTTTGGTGTAGATGATTTCTTTGTAGGTGTGATCTTACCCTTAGGCTGGATCTATTGCTCGAATTCTCCCCAAAACAAGAGTTATTCCCATGTCCTCTCTCTTCTCTGGATTTCCTCCATCACTATAAGCTTAATGAGGCCGTGATGGAACAATCTATTTTTTATTTTCTTAGGTTTATCTTGGAATTTTTGTGCCATCTTGGTGAGGATCCTATGAAGATAATGAGGCAAGTTCAGAGGGTTTTTTCCTATGAAATGATTGATAATCCTGAAATGGTACAACATGACCCTGCCATACCTCCCTTCACACGTTATGTACACCTGAATAACCTTCAACAATTTCTGCCATTTGTCTTCCAAGTAATTCTTGGGAACATCCTTTTGCTAAATAATGCTCTGGAATTCTGGCTTAAGGTAAGATCTAAATTCAATGTCTTTAATGGCAGTGGTCTTGAACCACCTCTCACCCTCTCCCGGCATTTCAGTTATTGCAACAACACTTGCCTCATCTATCTTCATTTCCAGAGGACCCAATTTCACTTTGGCTCCATCAAAACTTTTGGCAAACGCCTCTGCAATTCCTTGATGATACCCTTGTAATTTTTCACAAAACCTGTAGCAGCCTGCATCCTTGAACATTTGAAAAATATCTGGATGAGATTCCAGATAGGAAAGATCTTGCAGCTCCCTCCTGAGCAATGCTCCTCCAGTAGACATTTGGAAAAAACTTGTTAATATCTTGAAAATATTGAAATTTGGGTTGATGGATGGGAGACCAGCGCTAGGAAAAAGGAGAGAGGAAAAACATATGAATGAAATTTGTGAGACCAACAAATTTGTGGATGTATGGGATTTTAAAACAAACACTCAACAAATAAGGAACTTGGGATCATGATGTTTATTTAAAACCGACTAAGACAAACCCCATGTGATTTGTTGCATGAAATGGTAATGGCGAATGAAATCATGATTGGGGTTTCGAATTGATATCTTGGGGTTTAATGATTTTTTGAAACATCAATTAGAATCATAATAAACTGGCCAAATCGTGACAAATGATCCTCATAGATGATTTCGGCAGCATATAAGATCATCATGACATGTGTACTGATGGAGGTTTGAGAGTCTGATGGGATAGTCTAACCATTGGAGAAATTCTACATTTCGACAGCTTAAAGAACCTCGCACATGTTGTTTTTGTTGTCGAAAGTGACAACTTTTGGCAACTTAGAATGCTTTGAAAAATGGCCCTTACCTGTCGAAAGTGAAATTTTGGATTTTTTCCTAATAAAAGTATAGACTCATAACTTTTTGGAAAGACAAGTCTAAAATTTAATTTAAAGACTTTTTCACTTGAAATTCAAAGAAGCTTCATCTAATGACCATCCTATCACCTAATGACATAAAATTGGAAAATTTATTTGAGGAGATAATCAGGCCAGCAAGCCAGGAATTTCATCATGAAACCCACATATAATATTTGAATCAGCAGATCTCCTATCGTTGTAGGACACTAACACCTTCCCACGATCTGGTTTTGGAAAGGGTCGTCATTAATGCGTGCATCTGTGTTCTCATCTTCGTCGCCACAACATTCCTCGTCAATGTTTGTATTAGCGAACTCATCACTCAGAGGGAGGAATATTTCCACATGTTTGTCATCATCGAACACTTGCCACTATTTGATATTATCAGGCACTGTTGGCTTGTGCCTGACCTTGATTTGATACTTTTTGTTTGGGAAGATGGGGATCTTAAAAACTGAGGCCGAGGTGGCCAACGCATCAGTTATTTGATTTTTCTCTCTGGGGATAGAAAATAGGTCATATTCTGAGAATCCTTCGAGGAGGTCCAAATCCAAATTCCTGTACGCCCTCAGCCTGGGGTGTTTGGTCTAATATACACCCTTTACCTAATTTATGATCAACTCAAAATCCCCACACACTACTATCCTCTGCGTGCCCAATTCTTTCAGAACTTGTAAGCCCAAGATTAGTGCTTCATACTCGGCCATGTTGTTAGTGCATTCAAACATGATCTTGTATGAGAACATCTTCATGCTTTCTTCAGGGGGGATCACCCATACGCAGGACCCAACTCCTCATCTGCTGACTGCACCGTCAAAACTCATGTTCCACACCCTATTTTCCATGCTGTCCTTTGGGTCGGTGCATTATGTTGTTTCCCGTGCGGTCTCCTCATCAACCGTTACAATGGCTGTCGACTCTTCTTCTTTGAAATTCAGGTCATTGTAGAATATAGAAGACCCCACCTCAGTGTCGATGACGTATATGGGATGATTGTGTGGCTGTGTCTTGATGCTTACCATGTACTTCAAAAAAAATTCTCTGTACAACCTTCTTTCATGGCCAAAAACAAAGATAGTGGTGTATGACATATCTATTTGCAATGCGCCTTTCAGCTTCATAGCCCATGACCTCAAGAGAAGCATGCCAAATTTTGGGGGTATGTCTACGACAACCACGCCCATGACCATGTTCTTAGTGGGGATTTGAGCCAACGATACAACTAGGTCCTTGATAAGGCCCAAACACTTGACTTTCCTCGAATCAAAAGAGAAAATGTCTTTGTATGTCCTGGTGACATCCAAACCTAGTTCATCCATGATCACTTTCGGCATGAGGTTCATGTCATGGATATTCAAACTGACGTAGAAAGGATGGATGTCTTTGGTATTGCTTGTCTCTTCAACGTGCAGACCAAAAAGGATGACGAGGTGATCATCTTAAAGATTCAGAGTATCGGGGGTCCCCCCCCATTTTCATCATTTTAATGATTTGTTCCTGATACTTTCCCTTTCTAATAAGTTCATTAAATGGGACATATATTTTTATTTTGGCCATCTCGTGTTCAAAATTGAAAGGGGGAAAATTTTTCTCTACCTCTTTTCCGCTCGCCTCCTGACCTCTCTCTAGGGATTTCTTGGGGATCTCCTCTTTCAAATTAGCTCTCTCTGTCGCATCTTTGGTCGCACTGTCTTACCTTGTTCATATTTTGGAAGGAGCTTCCACTGGAGGCTTCCTTATGGGGTTCGTCTGTTGTGACACGGTAGGCATGTACTTGCTCTGGAGGTTATACTTCTTCTGGAAATACATGATGGAGTTTTGATAGTCTTTCCTAAAATCTTCCGTCTCCCAAGATGATGCATCATTTTTTTTAAGTATCATATCATCATCGACCTCTGGCACGAAGTCTTCATTCCTACTCATATACTGATCATGCTCGCTCTTCGTTAGGAACACACACGGGTTATGGTCATCACAACAATGCATCTGGTCATTGAATGTCTAGTTGAAATCCTCGTCCGCGTAGTTGTTATGGAAAGGAGGTCTCGTTTGTTGGTCACCTTGATCCCTTTTCTCTTTCTGTTCCCTCTGTCTGATTTGAGGGATTTGACCTCTTCTGAGGTTCTGATTTCTGGGAGGTGGGTCGTTCTATTCTCGAGCAACAGGTATGTTTCCCACAGACATTCTCTCCATCAACTTCTCCATGTTCTTCATCATCATGTCGAATTTATCATCCGAGGATCGCAACTTCGATCACTGTGCATCTCCTTGGGGTCTCTTGTTGCCTCGGTTGAAACTTGGTTTTATTTTTCTCGACACCATCATGTTTACTTCGACTTCGACAACATTTCTCATTATATCATCTAGATTCGTTGATCTCCTTTCTCTTAACAATAGGGTGAAATCATTTTCAAAGGAATCAACATACTACAACTGTGCAACACCGGGGGGTGGCTTTAATTCTGCAGGGATCGAGTTGTACACCTTCAAAGATTGGGCCGAGAATTCCTGCACCGTCTCTTCTAGTGCTTTCTTCATGTTATTGTATCGTGTCAGCCACTGCAAAGGTTTTTTCTTGTCTCCCCATTTATCTAGGAACGACATCTCAAATGCAGTGAAGTCATGAATGCTCACGGGCGGGAGGGTTTGAACCATTTTATTACATCTCCCGAGAGGCTTTGCGTGAACAACCTCATTTTTTCATTTGCATAGTCCACCTCCTCCTGGTCGATGAAATCATTAAACCAATCCAGGTGCCTCTGAGAGGAAACATTTCCCTGAGCGTCATAGAGCATGATCCTCTGGCTATAATTTTGAGGTAAGTCATGAAATTGGGTAGGAAGGATGAGGGGAGCGAATCAGGTGGCCATAACCCTAGGAGGATTCAGATTCTGAGGGATATTATTTGATACTAGGGCTTGAAATTTATTTGGATCGAAAATAGTCTCTGACTTCGACCAAAACAGAGTTTTCTCAAAGAATGTGTCAAAATCAAGGTCAAAGAATGTGTCAAACGAGTCTGACGCTTTCTCTGTAGCCTTGTGAAAAATATTCTCGGGGTTGTACACAACCTCCGAGGGGTTTGGGTCAAGATTTGCTCTGGTGTAAATCGTCTTTGGAGCCAGGTTTCCTGAACTGAGCTACTTGAGGCTATTGGTTTCTTTGGATTGGAGTCGTCAGGGTAAATATTTCAGCCGGTATGGATTTTTGTCCCTCTGTTACCCTCAGGGGTCAAACTACAATGTTGTCATTCTCCAAGGGAAAATCTATTCAATTTCGTTCCTTGGCAGCAAGGCCAAAATATTAACACTCCTTAAATTCGTTCGACTGATAAACATACGACGAAGGTAACTTTTTCAACCAACTTTGAGACCTGAAACTAGCCTTACGGATCTGGAGAGGTCTCTCTCAGAAATGGTGCGATATCCGTGCAGGATATGACTTTGAAAACAATGGCTAGATTTAACACCTATGATATAATGGGTTATGGTTATATTGGCGTAGGAAGGTAAAATTTGGGCTATGGGGTCGATCTGAGGAAGAGATCGGACAAATGACTCAGTGAATAGACTCGAGAGGATAAGGCTAGGTGAGCAACAACCCTCAGTGTAAAACCGTAATGTGTGGTAGGAGAAATTACAGGAAGTAACTCATGAGCATCGTTGTGGACGAATTCGGAGTTAGCCTTAGAGGAAATTTTTTTGTCTAAGTGGCGTGAACAAGGGGCGTTATATAGTGAATACATAGGTTCAATAATTCATTTCGAAATAGACAGAGAGAGATATGAAATAAATATAACATGAAATAACATACACAAAGAAAGAAGCATAGTACATCCAACTGTTACAACTAGAATCTTTTCATCAAGTCACATGACCTTTGCATTAAATTCCAGTCAAAACTTTAGATTTCATACAATAGATATCATCTACCAAATTTTCCAACCAACCTAGATTACATCGAAAATATTAAATATATAAACGAGGGTGTTACTTGGGCTACCCTATTTCCTAACCGCTAACCCTTAGAACTAGGAAAACTGAGCAACATGCGTTGGAGACTCTTCGCATAGTGTTTTCCAAAAATAGACAATAATCACACCTTTTTACTTATGAATGTTCACAGTCTCTCCACGGGATCTGATCATCAGTCAGGATTTGGCATGAAGAAAATATGCGTCGTTGTGTTTCTTTGAGCAGGTGTCCCGACGAACCGGTGTCTGTCAGGAACTTGCTGTCTGTAAATAACAACTTCGATTTCTGTGATGTGATCATTTGCTGAGAACTAGCTGCAGTAAGAAATTGTTAGATCGTCTTGGCCATTATAAAAATGGTAGCGTGCTTCAGAGAAACGTATCATTCAAAACTGCCAAGATTTGTCTCACTCTTAGCAGGTGCAGAGACGGGTGCCAACTAAACTTGTTTTTCTAGTGCGCTGGCGAGAACTACGCGGGATTCTTTCTTGGTCATTTCACATTCTCTGGAATTCTTTGTATGCCTTTCTTCCACCAGTCTCTGTGTTTCTCACAGTTGTACAATGGTGTCTTGTGCCTCTCTGAGCTACCTTTTCAACCATGCCACGTTCCCTTCGTGACCCTACATTGTGGATACTTCTGTATCCTTTGTCGCTAGTTGTCTCTTTAATTTCATGTTTTCATGATAGAGTTCGGAAATGGACAACTTTGCTTGATCCAATTGCTGAGATGGCACTTTCTCATTATCTCCTACGATATCCACTCTCCTTGTTCTTCTCCTGTCTTCGTGGCTCGATCCCCCAACAGGTTCTAGCCGGATGGCGCGTCTGAGTCATTCTTCACCTATTAATCTAACGCACGGTTCTTATGAAATTGGTTTTTTCTCGGCCTACCCCTCCTCCGAGGCATTTGTTGTTGGGGAGAGGGGACTCTTACTATCTTCCCTTCCTGTGCAAATCCCTCCATTTCATATTTTTCATGATTTGATCTGGTCTTCTCTGCAGGTAAAATAATATTTCCTTTTACGTATTTTGGAATTCCCGTCACAGATGAGAATGAATCTCGGTCCCTTTGGGGATCATGACTTACAGTTCTGCTGCTCCATGTGCCTTTCCTTGCACTTTGAGAGGTCTCCATTGCATGACCAAGGTGAACTCTGCGCACAGTGTATCCAACAAACACACAGGAAGGAAGGTCCTAATCACGCTAGACTTGTAAGGGAAATTGCGAACATAGTCTAGGCATGGTTCTACAACTGGAGATAATGCCGAGCATCCGATATTGATAACAAATCGGACAGGTAGAGGAAATCATGTTGAAGGACAACGAATTCATGGTGACGAGATGTTCTAATTCAAGTTGTAGGTTTTCCATGGAAAATCCCCACGTGTAGGATATAGGTGATAAGGTTTTCTAGTCATGCATGATACGAATGCCATGATTTTTCATTCCCTCGAACTCCATGATGAACTGATAATAACTATTATACTTGTTGATGTAGCCTCTATTAACTATTTGACTCGACTTGGGGAACGTAGAGACTAGTTTCTCAACAGGACTCAAATTTCTTGGAAAAGACATACCCGTACCTCTTATACAAGTTTTGAATCTGACATCCCTTCCCGTTTCCAAGGGCCAACTAGACACTTGCTGAATTCAAACTCACGGTGTTACATACCTGACTTTACATGTTCGGGCACATGGGTCATAACGTGACTTTAAAACTGACTCTAAATTGGAAATAAAAATGGCGTCACTAACATTCCCAAAGGTCATGACTTATCATTTACATTATGATGCCTATTTACATCATAATAAACCTATAACATATTATTAAATGATAAGAAATGTAATATACTAGATATATTACAAGTCTCCCCCCCTTAAAAATGCTTTGTCCTCAAGCATAGTTATAAAAGACTTATCTCTTTCTCTGGCTTGTAATATTGACTCTTATTTCTTCAATCTTGAGTTAGTGATCATTGAGGACCCGAGACGATAGAACAAGGATGATTTTAGGGGATAAATTTCGCTCATGCGCTAATTTTCCATGGTTTTTCCAAAAACGAGATTCACTATTTTAAAAATGATTCGCCCAAATTATATAGGATAAAATTATTTTACCTTAAAAATCTCCAAAATTTTATAAAAAATATATAAAATACTCATAAATTTGAATATTTTTACAAAAATATCGCCAAACATTTATCGTTGACATATGAAGGATTAGTAAGATTCGCCAAGGTTTCTACATTTTAAAATAAATTTCCATCCTTAAAATCATCCATGCGATAGAATCTTGTAAGTGCCGAGAAAAACTTATGAATTGTAAAGGAGTCTTCCCACCCTAATTCGGTCTTCTGTGAAACTGTGCGTTTATAGGGTTCTTGGAAAAAAATTGATGTATTTCGACTCCTTTGATAGCTTCTACTTTGAGCACCACTTGTAGTGAAACTAAAATTCTTCAGAATATCGATCATTTTTTTGTTGATACATTGATTGGTTGAAGTATTGACTTTTGTGATTAGGATGTCGATAAAGAATCCTTGCAACTTGATCTTTACTTCTTATACTTATACTTTTTTCTTGATTAAGTTTTGGAATTGAGTCTTCTTCGTATCCCTGGCTTGTTTGTACTTCAACATTTGAATACCTTTTTACATTAGTTGGATTTGCATCCATTTAAGTCGTAAGGTTGACTGAGTCTGTATTAATTCCTTTATCCATAATTGGGATGTTTACATCTGAAGAATTATCTAGTTTCATAGGTTCATTCATTATCTCTTTATCAAGCAATGATTCTTTGTTGATAAGTTGATCTAACTCATTATGTAGCAACTTCTTATCACTCTTTAACTTTTTAATTTGTGTGAGTAAAGTTCGATTATGAACCCTTAGGCGTAAAAGTTCTTCCTCATTATCTGATTTTTCAACTTCATTTATAATATCTTGATTATCTTGATTTTCATCTTTCATATTTTTAATGTGTTCAATCAACTTTTGATTAAGGTTCCTTGGGTAGGATATTTGTTCCTTTTTTTTGGTTAATTTCTCTTTGAGACCTTGATTTTCTTGTTCTGAATTTTTATTCTCTTGTTTCTTGTCTTTTGACTTCCTGATTTTTACTAGTAAATTTTGATTATGTTTTTTTAATCATGATATTTATTCATCTCGTTCTAGTAAGTATTTGTCCATTTTTTGTTTTTTGTCTTTTGTTTTTTGTTTTTTGTTTTTTAGTTCTTCAATTTGTGTGATGAATTCTCGATTTCTCTCTTTGAAGTAAAGATTATTTTTCTTTGTTAACCCATTCAAATATTTCTCCATCTCAATTTCCAACTATAATTTGCTATTGATGTCTTTATAATTTCATAGTTCGCCTTTTAATATTAGTGGTTTCCTTTGTGAGTTATATTGATATTCTTCCATGATAAATGATTTCCCAGAAATTGGACAAAATCGATTGTGATTTTTAAAAATGGTCATATTTTCAAACTCCATTTCACAGAAAGGGGATTTAGTCCAAAATTTAGATTTATATATTGAATTCATTGTTCACGGTTTTTTTTGTTTTTTTCTCGAATATTACTTCGGTTTCCTTCTAATTTAATAAAATGTATTAAGAAACTTTAATAATTCTCTTTATCTTTTAAACCTTATCACTTTTTATTAAAAATAACTTCGTAACTCATGAAAAGTTATCTTTCTTTTAATACCCTCTCTTCTTACTTTTCCTTTATAAATATAATTTACACAAGTTAATTAGGGTTGGATTATATTACTCCAACCCACTTAGGTCATTGAATTTTTATTTTGGCTTCAACCCCCACGTGTAAAAAAGTTCTAAAAATTTACCACTGTAATTTGTTTTTAATATGGTAGGGAAATACCATGGGCCAATGGTTTACCA
>SNQJ01S0033120.1:10445-25190 GCA_010110895.2 Picea sitchensis | reverse complement strand
TATATTACTCCAACCCACTTAGGTCATTGAATTTTTATTTTGGCTTCAACCCCCACGTGTAAAAAAGTTCTAAAAATTTACCACTGTAATTTGTTTTTAATATGGTAGGGAAATACCATGGGCCAATGGTTTACCAAAACCATGGGTCTGTAAACCACCAATAGTAAAATTTGAATTTACTCTTCCTTCTTCTTTGGAATTTTTTCTTTTAAATTATCCTTTGTTTTTTCTAATTTATTCTTCCTTTTTTTTTTCTTCTCCCTTTTTTCCTTTATTTATTTATTTTAATTTTTTTCTTCTTGATATTGTGTACTAACTTCTTCTAATTTTCTTGCAATGAACATATTCTTTCTTCAATGGTAATTTCTGAAGAGATTTTTTCTTAATAGCAAAATGCCCTAATTTGGTCAAATACCTAGATAAATTAGAGAAGCTCTGAAATTTTGTGGCCAAAAGTCGGATTGAGACTAAGCTATGATACCAAATAAAGTGGATTCGATGGTCCGCTTCATGAGAACATCATGATTACAAAACATAATTCCATATTTCCATAATAAATAATATTTTTTTTACTATTCATTTTACATATTTACTTCACATCATATGAAATACAATACATGTATATAAATACATGTGGGGAATGATAAGTTGTAACGTCCCCGACCATCCATGTCGGGCCACGCTACACCAGATAACTCTTACTATTCTTTCTATAGAACATACTGTAACATACCCATCATCCAACTAAGTTATGCCACATAAATTTTTCGAACTACATGAAATTAAAATATATACACACATAACTCTTGCGAAAGCATTATATATAAAACGTAAACATACAAATACATCTGTAAATATATGGATTTACAATGAAATAACAGTAAACATATACATGCAATACCCATAAAAATAAACATAGTTATAACCACACATATGATAACCCATAAAATAAGCACGTAAATAACAATGCAGCATGTAAATTTATCACACAATTGACACTTATCTTGGTAATAATGTCACCAACTGCATGCAGACCTTCCACTAACCTCCCAGCCTTAGACTGCACTGTTCATCACTCTCAACATTGAGTTACCCCCGAGATGGGACTAAACTCCACCCGGGTAAAGGGATTCCTAACTAGGCTAAAGGTTCATAGACAACAGGAAAGACTTTGTCTTAGGTGCCAACTCAAAATAACAACCTACAGTCCCTCATTCCCCACATGCCTATCCCACCCAGGAAGTGTGCCCCTTCTCTACTCAACAATCCTTCGGCTACCCCACTTCCTTTCTGGGCTTCAGCAACAGGTCGAATAGGAAGTCTCAGAGCACTGTAGTTGTAGTTTATCACCTTCAGGAAATCAATTTCCAAAAATTCTCTCACCCAAAGAATTTCTCATGGGCTTGACAACCTGTCTCTTCAATATCCCATGGGACTGACAACCCGCTTCTTCAATACAACTCCCAAGATAACCAGCTACACCAACACAAAATTGGCTATGGATAGAGGTTCATGTACAATCATGAAGATATGAAAGATAACTCAATGGGTGTGTGCATGCTCATGGATGATTGACTGGATGACTGAATGATGGAAGGAATGATGGGGAGAATGATGGAAAAGATGATAGGAAATTAACTAAGTCCCAACAATATGTATGCATGTCCCCAACTTGGCACTTGTCATGTTAGCAAGTACTTTGGCCCACTTGTCCCCAACTTTAGAACTTAGGATAAAATAATTATCCATACTTTATATTTAAGAAATATTAATATAATATTCCTTTTTGGCTTAAGCTCCCTAGTTTAACCCCTTTCCTTAACTTAGCCCCCCCCTTTCCCTAACTAGTGGATTTTAGTTCCCCATATCTTTTATTGTGGTCGGTCTATGCGCAACGATGTATTTTATATTAATTATGAGACATATACAAAAATAGGTGCACTGGATTTTAACATCTAGGCTCTTCGGCCTAATAAAAACATAAGCATCCTAGCTTATAATAACTGGCTCACCAGCTTATAAAACGTAACATACACACAAAAGGCTCCTTGGCCTCAAAATCACATGCACTCAAGTTGCTACACGTGGTAACCAGGAATGTGCACACTTCATCATTTTATTGCATAGTACAAGCGCACACTATGCCATGAAATGTGCATACAAAATGATATCAAACAACTCACTAGGTTAAGTACATTTTCATTTACATTACAATTGGGTTTGGCCTAGGGATATTACAATCCCCTCCCCTTATTTATGCACTGTTCTCAGTGCATCATGTACCCATATACAACAAAATTTCAAAAATCCTCAAAAATATGCGGGTATTCTACCCGCATTGCATCCTCATGCTCCCAAGTAGTGTCCTCAGGACTGTATCAGGTCCATTGGACCTTTACAAGCCCTATGGCTCGATTCCAAAGTTGTTTGATTTTCCGGTCCAGAATGCGTACCATATGCACTTTAAAAGCGCCTTCTTGCTCCACCTGAATCACATTCCAATCAATAACATGATTAGCATCAGGTATATAATTCTTGAGTAATGATACATGGAATACATTATGAACAGACATAGATGTAGACAATGCAATCATATAAGCTATTGGACCAATCCTCTCTAGGATTTCAAATGGTCCACAATAGTGAGCTGCCAACTTTGAACAATTTCCCAACTTCAAGGAACTTCTGTTGGATTTTAGTTTCAAGAATACAAGACCGCCCACTTTAAATTCCCTGTGAGTTCTTCCCTTATCAGCATAACTTTTATTCCTGCCTTGGGAAGCCTTTAAATTTTGTTTTATTTTTATCATTTTCTCCTCCATTTCCTTGAGCAAATCTGGCGCAACCACTACTCTGTCTGTTGGGTTATCCCAACTTACTGGTGTGTTTCACTTTTTGCCATAAAGTGCCTCAAATGGGCTTATCTTTAGAGATGCTTGGTACCCATTGTTATAAGCAAACTCTACCAAGTGTAGGTAGTCTTCCCATTTTGATGGTTTATCCATCACATACATCCTCAACATATCTTCAATCACTTGATTCACCCTCTCTGTTTTCCCATCTGATTTTGGATGATAAGTTGTACTAAAATTCAAATTTGTTCCAAATCCATTAAATAATCCCTTCCAAAATTTTGAGGTAAATTTTGGATCTCTGTCAGACACAATTATCTTGGGTATGCCATGTAATCTAGCAATTTCTTTCATATAAACATAAAAAATGTTCGTTGCCTTGTGAGTAAGCTTAACTGGAATAAAATGGGCAGCCTTAGTAAGCTTATCCACCACTACCATGATAAAATCATGTTTCTTGTTTGTTCTGGGAAGTTTGGTGATGAAATCCATTGTTAAAACTTCCCATTTCCACTCAGGAATGGGTAATGGTTATAGCAAACCAGCTGGGTGTCTATGCTCAACCTTTACTTTTTGACATTCCAAACATCTAGCAATAAAATCAACAACTTCTTTCTTCATGCCTGGCCAATAATATTGGCTTTTGACAGCTGCAATAGTTTTCTGATAACCTGGGTGCCCAACATAAGGTACATTATGCATTTCCCTCAATATCATATTTTTCAATTCCTGAGAATTTGGTACATAAATTCTTCCCCTGTACATGATACTTTCATCATTATCTAGCTTGTATTCCTTGATTTTCTGCTACAAAATACCTTGTTGTAATTTTGTCACTAATTCCTTGTATTGCAAATCTGATTTGGCAACCTCTGCAGTTCTGTCTTTCAAATATGATTGGTACATGCTAATGGTTGTAGCATGAAATTCATGTACTCTTTTGTTGAGTGCATTGGGCACTTTGTTCTCTTTTCCCTTGATATGCTTTATATCAAAGTCATATTCACTTAGAAATTCTAACCCTCTGGTTTGCCTAACATTTAGAGTTCGTTGATCAAATAAATATTTCAGACCATTATGGTTTGTTCTTAGCTCAAACATTTTACCCATGAGGTAGTGTCTCCATTTCCTCAAGGCATGCACTATGGCTACCAACTCCAAATCATGAGTGGCATAGTGTCTTTCATGCTTCTTCAACTTCCTTGATTCATAACATATTACAAACCCATTTTGACTGAGGACTCCACCAAGTCCTTCTTTACATGCATCTGTGCATACAATGAAGTCTTCATTTGGGTCTGCAATCCTTATTATTGGAGCACTTGTTAATAATTGTTTCAAGTGTTGGAAACTCTTTTCACAATCCAATGTCCACTGAAACTTCACACCCTTTCTTTGCAAGGAAGTGATTGGGTGTGCAATCTTTGAAAATCCTTCAATAAATCTCCTATAGTAGCCCGCAAGACCCATGAATGATCTCACCTCTGTCACATTCTTTGGCACTGACCATTCTCTAATGCCTTCTATCTTCTCAGGATCCACTGTTATCCCATCCTTAGAAATGATATGCCCCAAATAATGAATTTTCTTCTGATAAAATGAGCACTTTCTCAACTTGGCATACAACTTATGCTCCCTTAATACTTGCAACACCATCCTCAAATGATGTTCATGTTCTTATTATGACTTGGAATATATAATAATGTCATCCAAAAAGACAATGAAAATCTTGTCTAAATATTCTAGGAAAGCACCATTCATTAAGCACATGAAAACAACTGGTGCATTTGACAACCCAAATGGCACCACTGTGAACTCATAATGACCATACCTTGTCTTGAAGGCGGTCTTGTTGATATCTTCCTTTCTAATCCTTACCTGATAGTATCCTGATCTCATATCTATCTTTGAAAATATATTTTCATCCTTTAATTGATCAAAAAGATCATCAATCCTTGGCAGAGGATACTTGTTCTTTATAGTCACTTTATTCAACTATTTGAAATCAATGCACAATCTTAATGTTCCATATTTCTTCTTCATGAACAAGACCAGGGCACCCCAAGGTGACACACTTGGGCATATATACCCCTTCTTCAGAAGTTCTTCAAGTTGCATTTGAAACTCCTTTAGCTCTGGTGTACTCATTCTGTAAGGAGTCTTTGACACTGGAGTTGCTCCAGACATAAAATTTATAGAGAAATCAACATCTCTCTTTGGGGGTAGTCCTGGTACCTCCCTAAACACATCTTCAAAATTTTCCAAGACTGTATAATATTCCAAATTTGGCACCTTATCTTTAGGTGTCTCTTCCATATGTGCTGAAATATTTGACACCCTTTTCTGTAACATTTCTTCAGCTGCAATGCTGAAATTTCTCGAATGGTTACTGCCCTGGGAATTCCCTACACCTTCCTTAGGGTACCTTCCTCATCCAAGCAAGGAAATGCATTTTTATGATAGTCTAGGATGGCATGATGTTGGTCCAACCAATCCATCCCAATTAGACAATCATAGGAACCTAAAGGTAATATGTTCAAATCTTCCCTGGTGTTCAGTCCATTCATGTCCATAAGACATGACTTAACCATCTCATTAACTTTTCTTTTGGCTCCTGTATCCAGATGCACCAACCAAAATTTCCTATGCTTGCTTCTTGGAAAATGCAAACTTTCTACCATCTTAGGATCTATATAACTATGACTAGCTCTGGAATCAATTAAAATAGAAATGGTTTGGTTGTTGATCATACCGTCCACTTCAATCATATATGACTGATATTCTTCTTGCTTGTTGTCCAGGGAAACATAGATCCTTGGTACATTTATGCCCATGTCCTCCACTGTTTCAACTTGTTGTACATTGTGAATAGTTCTCCCTTTTTCACCTTTGTGAGGACAATCTCTGAACATGTGATCTCCTTTACAACCCCAACATTGAATAGGTGTCTGCCTTGGCCTTTGACCCCCTGTTTCAATCATTCTAGGCTCTCTAGGATTTTGTTTTCCTTGTAGATTATTTTTTAGGAATGGTGGCTTAGATCCCTTCTTCCTCTGATCCACCTTGAATTTCTTTTTGTCTTCCCAAGATTTTTGGAAGGTTGGCCTTGCTTTCTGTTGATCATATGATCATTTAGCTTTCCTTATGGTCTCCTCCAATGTATTTGGATCATCATATTGTATTTTGTCACTGATAAATGATGGAAATCCACTCAAATACCTTTGAATCTTAACTGTCTCACCCTTGATGAGAGAGACATACTTCAGTAGTTCTAAAAACATTCTCTCATATTCATCAATGGTCATACTCCCAAGCTTGAGTTCAAAGAACTCTTTCATTTTCTTGTCATAGTATCTTTTAGTCCAATATTTCTTCTCAAAATACTTCTTGAAATCCCTCCAAGTAACACCTTTCTCTTTAATGTGATGAACCTGCACAAGATGATCCCACCATGTGGATGCATTTCCCTTGAGTTGCTAGATAAAAATTCTACCTTCTACATGAGAAGAATAATTATGCAATTGAAAATACTTTCTCATGCCCAACAACCATGTCTCTGCATCTTCATCCTTCTTGTTCTCACCATAAAATGTAGGAGGTTTTATTTTGTTCATTTCTCCCTATAGCTCATCCACCCCAGACCTCTTATGCTTTCTAATAGGGGATGGACTTGAGATGCTATGTGATCTCTTATTGGAATGCCTTGAGGACTGATGGTGATGTCTACTAACACTTTTGGTTCTTCTTTTCTCATCAAAAGGTCTGTGACTTCTAGATTTGCTTGAGCCACTCTCCTTGTCCAATTTATTTTCTATTATGTTCAAGCTCTGCAATAAATTCATGTTGAAGTCATCCTACTTATCCTTGGCTTTCATAATCCTTTCATTATCAGTTTTATGGATTTGGACATCCTTCTGCAAATTTTTAATGGTCTCTGCCATATTCATGTTTTCATCCCTTCCTTCTCCATGTCCATTGGAGTTTGTTCCTTCAATCCCCAAATGGACATCCATCCCTCTGATTTCATCCTCCTGACTGTATGTCCCCTGTGCCTCTTCCATTCCTATGGAATTTGTGTTGATCTTGATCTAATCTAGTTGTTTTTAATTCTGCAAAATGTGCAGCCAACAAAACTTTGTCAGGCTAATTGTTTCAACAATTTCTTAAAATATGAACCATTCTGGTTCTAATATATATCAGAATTATTTCTTTTGATTTCCTAGAAATTTGAATGCTCAAATTAATTTTCTGGGTGGATATTTAGATTCCACTATCCAATACCTTTCCAACACCTTCTCCCATGCTCAATTCTGAGTCTCGGGCGGAAAGTTATGGTTATTTGAAAATTTTCCATTAATTTTTCTGTTCACATTTCAACTAGGTGCAATTTTGCACTGTAATTATGAATTTTTGCACCAAATCCATTGGATTTTTCGTAGGATATCAATTGGGTTTCCTCATATACATATTATGGACATTCTATCCAAGTTTCACCTCATTCTAGGTTCTAGGATGCTAGTTATAGCCTGCTGAAATTCTAGGCCAATTTGTGTTTTTGGTCTGGAATGCTACAGGTACCTTCTTTGCCATATTAAACATATTTATCATGCCCAGAAATTTACTTCAGCTCTGGGAATGTCTTCTATGGTTTAATATCTTTCCATTGACTATCCCTACGCCTCAATCTGATTCTAGAGCAGAAAGTTATGGCTTTTTAAAGTTATATGGGTCTTAAAATTTACCCTTCATTGTTTGTGCTATAACTTTATCATAAAAGATCTGTTTGACGAACGATTTACACCATTGGAAATCTCTCTCCAGGATCTTTTATTTGAGCTGCAAAGACAGAGTGTACCTTCATTACACCTTTGTCTCGTGGTTTTTTATTTGCTAAAAATGCTCTTAAGGCCTTCAAAAACGCGCTGCAAAAAGATGGCGTTCAAATGATATAAAACGTCATAGAAAATCGTTGATTTTTTGTTGTTGTTCACCCTTCAAATGAATTCGCATGCACAAATTTCAACCTGTACACCCATATTTACCATGCTCAGCAACATCACAAGGTAAATCTTGTTTCGCGCACCTATAACCACTGTGCATCACTTCTCTGTTGCGTCAATAACTACGCACTACTTTTATGTAGTGCGTCAATCTCTAATGCGCGCAGTTTTGGTTCTTGCACTATTACCTGTTGCGTGCAATTTTGTATAATGCACTGATAGTCCATGTGAATTGTACTCTATGTTTTGCACCATGCCAGAGTTTAGTACGTCTCCACCGCACACCAAAACTCTGTGCGCACCATTAACTAAATTGTCACGCGACAACATATACCCACATTGCGCGCGCACCAACAAAACTGCTCTTCGCTCTGCCAACATTGCGCACACCACACATGTCATTATTATGTGTGTGCACACCACACAATTATAAATTTATCGTATGGTCCTATACACCAACATTTTTTCGCGTGGTGCTGAAATTTAGCGCGCACACCCGCACACTAACATTTTTCCGCGCGACGTCGAAATTTAGCGCGCGTAGTGCAAGATTTTTCCTATCACAAGATTTTCACTGTGCATCATGCATTTTTAGTGCGCCCACCTATGCACATTCATTTTTATGCGCATCAATTCCTTGTGAATTCCGCTGCAGAAATTGGGGCTTTTGGCTTAACGTTTTCCCAATTTACCATCAACATTCTTCAACCATGAAATTTGTTCAATTTCACCTCGATAAAACCAGTTCAACCTATGCAAAAAAAAATCATTGTAAGTTGACATTTCTAGAACGAATTTATCCAAAATCAATTCGCAAATTGATAATTTTAACCACTAAACTTGCTCCATCTGTCATGGCTTCACTGTAACTTCAAATTCGACCCATTCTAGATCTGAATTTGCTAGAACATATATTAAATCGGGAAAATCTCATCACTTGGCCGAATTTCTCCATTTTCTCATGAATTTAACAACAAAAACTGGGGATTTCCCCAATTCCACCCAGTTGTTGTTACTTTTTACCATGGACGCTCTACAAACTGAAATTTGGCCACTTCAAAATAAATCTTCTGTGACCTTTCACTTCAACTCAACTTTCTCGGCCCATCCAGGATCAGTGTTGAAAATTGAAGCTCTGATACCATATTGCAACATCCTCGACCATCCATGCCGGGCCATGCTACGCCAGATAACTATTAATGTTCTCTCCGTGGAACATATTGTAACATACCCAACATCCAACTGAGCTATGCCACATAAATTTTTCGAATTACATGCAATTAAAATATATACACACAGAACTCTTGTGGAAGCATTATATATAAAACGTAAACATACAAATACATCTGTAAATACATGGATTCAAACTGAAATAATAGTAAACATATACATGCAGCATATACAGGAAATACCCATAAAAATAAACACAGTTATAACCACACATATGATAACCCATAAAATAAGCATGTAAATAACAATGCAGCTTGTAAATTTATCACACAATTGACACTTATCTTGGTAATAATGTCACCAACTACGTGCATACCTTCCATGAACCTCCCAGCCTTAGACCACATTGTTCATCACTCTCAATAGTGAGTCACCCCCGAGCTGGGACTAAACTCCATCCAGGTAAAGGGATTCCTAACCAGGCTAAAGGTTCATAAACAACATGAAAGACTCTGTCTCAGGTGCCAAATCAAACTAACAACCTATAGTCCCTCATTCCCCACATGCCTATCCCACCCAGGAAGTGTTCCCCTTCTCTACTCAACAGTCCTTCGGCTACCCCACTTCCTTTATGGGCTTCAGCAACAGGCCGGACAAGAAGTCTCAGAGCACTGTAGTTGCAGTTTAGAACCTTCAGGAAATCAATTCCCAAAACTTCTCTCACCCAGAGAATTGCTCACGGTCTTGACAACCCGCCTTTTCAATATCCCACGGGCATGACAACCTGCTTCTTCAATCCATCTCCCAAGATAACCAACTACACCAACACAAAAATGGCTATGGATATAGGTTTAGGTACAATCATGAAGATACGAAAGATAGCTCAATGGGTGTGTGCATGCTCATGGATGATTGACTGGATGACTGAATGATGGAAGGAATGATGGGGAGAATGATGGAAAATATGATAGGAAATGAACTAAGTCCCAAGAATATGTATTCATGTCCCCAACTTGACACTTGTCATGTTGGGAGCTACTTTGGCCCACTCGTCCCCAACTTTAGAACTTAGGATACAATAATTATCCATACTTTATATTTAAGAAATATTAATATAATATTCCTTTTTGGCTTAAGATCCCTAGCTTAGCCCCTTTCCTTAACTTATCCTCTCCCTTTCCCTAAATAGTGGAGCTTATTCCCCCATTTCTTTTATCGTGGTCGGTATGTGTGCAACGATGTATTTTATATTAATTATGAGACATATACAAAAATAGGCAAACTAACCTTTAACATCTAGGCTCTCCAGCCTAATAAAAACATAAGCATCCTAGCTTATAATAACTAGCTCACCAGCCTATAAAACACAACATATACACAAAAGGCTCCTTGGCCTCAACATCACGCGCACTCAAGTTGCTACGAGCGGTATCCAGGAATGTGCACACTTCATCATTTTACTGCGCAGTACAAGCACACACTATTCCATGAAATGTGCATACAAAATGATATCAAACAGCTCACCATCTTAAGTACATTTTCATTTACATTACAATTGGGTTTGGCCTAGGGATATTACATAAGTCATGTTCTTCCTAAAGTTCATGACTTATCATTTACATCATAATTCCTATTTACATAATAACAAACCTATAAAATATTATTAAATAATAATAAAAATGTAATATACTAGGTATATTACAACACATATCCCATATGATATCATCATGTTTACATTGGTTGAAGAGGTGATCCAATATTTCTATATTTTATCTACACACGAAGCAAAGATATGGGTCCTCAAAACCTCTTCTTTGAAGTATATCCCACGATAAAACTTTCCTCCTGGAAAGCAAACAAAGGAAGGTGGAGAGTTTTGGTCCTGTTTATGGATTTTGAACCTTCTTCTAGATCTTGTATTTTTCTTGTGATATGTGTCCCACTTCCATTCTGTAAGATTCTTTGTTTGAGAAAGTCCCTCCTTCTATATGTCCCCATTCAATTTTATCATGATTTTCCTTGACTCCAATATTTCTTTTTCGCACTCATGCTTCTAAATGCTCGACTCCCACTTGAGTTATCGTTGGTGGTCAAGGGTCTTTTGTTCTCCAAGTTTTCCATCCATTGTCCATTGTATCTATCCTTTCCTCCCACTATTGACAAACAATATACCATTTTGCAGTGTGGAATGTATTTCTAACCTCTAGAATATTTTCTTATCTACGTAGTTGTGCTTGCTACTACTAGGAGTCATCCCAAAAGAGAGAAAAGTTCCCATCTATGATTTTCCAAAAGGATTGGTTTTGAACTATGGATTTTTTTTCCAAGCATTAGTCCAAATCATAAATCCTAGGTGATTCCCCTTCATTCTTAAGAGGTCATTTTCTTCCATGTTTATTGCATATTTTTGGCACCATATTTTACCACATAGCTTTTCCTTGTTGTTGAGCCACCTCCACTAGAGCTTTGCTACTAGGACCTTATCGAGTATCTAAACGTCACAAATTCCTAAGACTCCTAAATATTTTAGAAGATGGAATTTATCTTAGGCTACAAGATCCCATTTTCTTTCTTTTTAGGACCCCCAAGAGAAAGGATCTTTGTGGACTTTTAATGGATTTTAGAATATTAGAAGGAGCTGCTAGAATTGAGTAAAAATAAAGAGGCATGGTCGGAATAACTAATTTGAGCAAAGTTGATATGCTTCAGAGGTTAAGGGATCTAAATTTCCATGATTTGAGTTTAAGGTCAATCTTGGAAAGGAGGTCTTTCCCAAATATGTTTCTTAGTGCACTCCCAATGAGAGGAGCTCCTAGGTATTTTGAGAGAAGTGCCCCTTTTTAAAACTAAGGATTTGCACTATGCCACATGGGGTAATTAGTGGGATGTTGAAGAATATTATGAGGTATTTATCCAAATTAATCAGTGTTCCAAAGGCTAGTATAAGGGTATCAAATCTTGCTTTGATATATGTTTCCTCCTTGGTTGAAGAATGGCCCATAAACATCGTGTCACCTACAAATTGAAGGTGGGAAAGGGGATCAACATCATTGTGAATTTTGAGGCCCTTTAAGTTACCTAAATCAATGTCATGTTAGAGGTTTCTTCCCAAATTCCATCATAATAATAAACGAAAAGGGATAGAGGGGATCCACTTATCTGATGCCACAAAGGATTGAATGTGGCGGGGGATTTGAGAAGGATAGAGAAGAAAATTGAGGAGACAATATTTTTGACCCAACTAACCCAAGTCTAACTAAGGTGGAAAGGTATTAGAATTTGAACTAGAAAATCCCAATTTAAATGATCAAAAGATTTGGACATGTCATGTTTGATATGCACACTTGGTTTTTTGTTTGATTTTAGGGAGTGAATGGTCTCATCCGATATATGATGCCATCAATAATTTTCCACACTTCAATATACCTTGCTCATGTGAAGTTATATGGGACATGAACAGATTTATCTTATTGGTTATGACCTTGGATATGATCTTATAAATCACTTTGCATAATGAGTTAAGTTTTAATTTGTCCAAGGAGTTATCCATGTCTTCCTTGGGTATAAAAGTGAGAAAGGTGGAGTTACATGCTTAGAGGATTTCTTATGGATCTCTCGAGTCATCCATCACTCTCTATATATTTGTACAAATGATATCTTATAAATTATGGAAGAAGTTTGTAGTGAACCCATTAGGCTCATATGACTTTCCTACTACCATTTCCATAACCATTTGTTCAACTTCCTTCAAGGTGATTTCTCTCATGAGCCTTGCATTCTATTCTGAAGTTACCAATCAAGGCATGTGGTTTAAGATGCAATTTATGGCATATTTCCTATAAACTATTAGATTTGAGAGGGTAAAGACTCTTTCTTGATGGTTGCTTGAATTGTGGTACAAAAATTCATTGATAAAGAGGCATCGCCCCTTTTGATGTGTCCTTTTTTTTCTAATTTTTAAAATTAATTTTATTTTGTCTTGGTTGTACTTCTTATTTAAACACTTTCAAAAAATTAATGCTATTTGTTTTTTGAATTGTCACAAATATATAACAAAAAAAAATGAAAAATAACTAACCCAAAACATAACAACGAGAGAGAGAGAGACTGTGTGTGTATATTATATTCTAATCGTTAAGATCTATTAACATATTTGTACCTAAGACTAGGTGAAAGTCTCAACAACCTTAATTACCCACAAATGAAACTAATTAATGGCATCCTAATATATTAACCTATGTACTAATACACTAATTCCCAACCCAAACTAATATAACCTTATCCCTAACCTCACATTAAGAAACCCCCTAAACCCTAATATGTAACCCATAAACCCTAACTCCCATAACACCTTACCCTAATCATATTAATATTACCTTAACCCCTAATGTGACTCTCAACCAATACATACTTGGAAAATGATGGCCTAAGAGTACTACTCTTTAGTTTCTATGTTGATACTTTGAACCCTAATTCCCATAACAACTTACCTAATCATATTAATATTACCTTAACCGCTAATGTGACTCTCAACCAACATATACTTGGCCAATGATGGCCTAAGTACTACTCTTTAGCTTCCTTGTTGAGACTTTGTTTGTCTTTCACAACTTTGAGATATTGGATTTTAGTTGATATTTTCAATGGTTGAGCATAGAGATCTTAATTTTTAGGACTTCTTGGTTTAAGAAGTGTTGTTGGAGTGCTTTCTCTTCTAGTTATAGTGTCCATAAACACATTTTTAAATGTAACTTACATGTTTTTTCTTGAAATAAAGAAACTTACAACTTTTTTCTTAGAAAACAAAATATGTCTTTCAATTGTTATATTGTTGTTGTTGTTGATGATGATGAAGAAGAAAAGAATGATGGTCACCATCCGCTGAGGACAAATTTTTTCTATTGGACCTTAATAAAAAATGATAAGGAATTATTTGGTTTTCTTCAACATTTTGTTCATATGATTAAAAATATTGGAGAGAAGCTTTCTTAAATATCCTTGGTTTTGATGAGCTAACAAATTATGAAGATAGGTAGTGTTACAAATATTTTGAATTTGAGATTTAATGTGGGCATATATAGGACATTCTGAGAATTTTTTTTTTCAAATTTTTAATTGTAAGATCTAATTGTAAGAATCTGATGTTCCATGGAAATCTTACAAATTTTTAAGATCTTAAAAATGTTAGTATTTAATTGTAAGATCTACATGTTATCTATTTTTATAAGATTAGTGTTAACAACTATTGTCATCAAGGTTAGTTTAGTTGAAGGTATTTTTTTTATCTCTTTTTATATTGAATATAGAAATTTAGATTTATTTTCATAATTTAATCAAACAAATTGATTTCTAAAATTATTCAAATGTGATTTACAATTGTTTCATGATTTAATATATATGCAAGATGTTATCACTATTTGTAAGAATAATATTAAATACTATTATTATCAAGGTTAGTTTAGTTGAAGCCCCTTTTATCTCATTTTATATTTAATATAAAAAATTAAAATTATTTTCACGGTTTAATAGAATATTTAATCAAACAAATTGGCATACAAAAATTAATCAAATTCAACTTAGAATTGTTTTCATGATTTAATATGCATAATGCTATCACCATATAAAATTGGAGGAATAATATTTTATTAGATTTAACTAGAATAGTTTTCATTTTATCAAAATTAATGTAAAGTTTAGTAAAAATATTTAAGAATAAATTTAAA
>SNQJ01S0033120.1:0-10435 GCA_010110895.2 Picea sitchensis | reverse complement strand
GTGGACCTAGTCCACCTTACATTGAATGACCACATTCCCATATATTAAATGACTTCCACTAATAACACATAACTACATTCCCATTGGGTACCTCCCTAGGTACCCCATGTTACCTCCCTAGGTATACTACACATTTGAGCCCGACGCTCCTTTTTTTGTGTTTGCGTAGTGGTGAGTTCCGCTTATAGTTTCTTCATATCCTGCGCCTCTTTCACATGCTCCATGATGGACATTTTCTTCTACCTCTGCTTGAGGTCTTGGATAGCTATGCTTATCCTTTCTTCTTCCTTGTCCCACCATTGGACTTGTTGATCCTCTTCTAGCGTCGTCCAAAGCTATGTTGCTTTATCGAACAAGTCGGTTGTTGTGCTGACCTATTGCTCTATATCCTATAGTTGCTTTGTTTCCTCTTTATTCCTTTGCTCCCTTACCTATGGTGGAGTGGTAGGTGTGATTTTCTCACGAAGATTCTCGATCTCCTTATAATATTTCTCGATTTCCTAGGAAATCTGATAAATATTTATTGATGTTGTGAGTTTGACCCTCTGTGCGGTTTTTGGAATCTTCTCATAAGTTTCGACCACTTTCTGTTCAAATCCATTTGCGTGCTCCCTCTCCTCTTGGGTCTCGAGCTTGGCCTACTCATATATCAATTCCAGTGTGTCCCATTTATCCTTTTCCTACTGTAATTAGGATATGTTTGTGCATGCACGAGACTGTACTTCATGGGTAATGATAACCTGTAATTTGTGTAGAGATTTGGATGGTATCCGTGGAAATACCAATTGGAGTTGAGATAAGTCCTTTAGGGGTGTCTTCTCCATGATATCACCCATGCGCAATATGCTAGGTGTAATTTGGAATGTTACAATCGGTTGCAGTAGTGTGTGGATTGTATCTTTCCCACTTGCTTCAGGTTCTTCTTCTGTCTGTGATGTTGGCAACACTGTTCTTATGCTACTGCGTGCTGTCTACGCTTCCCCAATCTGCTTGAGGAGTTGTCGCATGTCTTCCAGGTCCTCTTGAATTCTGTCCCTGTGGTGTATAGAATTATCAAATTCCTTGGATATACAATCCTGAACCATTTGGGCTATCATTTCTGCATCATCCTCTGTGATCGTGTATTCTGGAGGTGTTCTCTATGCCTTCATCTTCTTGCGCGCACCCCCCTTCTAAGTAGTTGGTCTCTTAGTCATGCCTGGTTCTTGTGGATTGGGAATCAATGTAGTCCCCTACGTTGCCTCGGCCTATTTCTGTTGTTCTTGGCCTGACTGCGTATTATTCTTCTTCCCCTTTTGGGTCCCCGTCTTAGTTGTCCCTTCATTTCTCTGCTTTGTTTTTGTTTGGCCTGTCCTTCGTTTCTTGGGCACTAGGACTTCCTAAGGTTGTGTTTCTTCCTTCCCTATCTCCTCTTCTATTGTCTTTGTAGGTATGTATTGGGTAAGGACTGGAATCTTCCAGTTATCTTCCCAATCCTTGATAACCATATCGATGTCGCCCTCCATGATGCAATAGCGCAATTGTAGCCATTGTTTGTTGGGGTCCTTCCACGCCTATATCCACATCGCATGTCAAGTGGCCTTGAAGTTGGCGATGTCCCGATAGTAATCAATATCCTATGGAGTTATGCTCTATAGATTGACAATGGTATCCTGTAGGTTGTGAAGGTATCCTTCAAATACCACTATGTTCATACTCCTGTGCTTGGCGTCTGGCATGACGCCAAGTGATACATATCTCGCTCCATGATTCAACTTGGGTCTGGTGGCGAAAAATGTGTAATCTGGTTCCTTCCATCCCATGATGACTATCAACATGAGTAGCCATAAATAATGAAAATTTTTTCCCAGATCCTGTGCATCCTTGTAGTCATCCATAAACAGATTCAAAAAACAAGGGGCCCAACTAACTATGGTTCCCTCGGCACATTGTGCTGCAACTGCGAGGACCCCCGCCGAGACTTCCTCTTTATGAAATTTTCTTAGCAACTTGCAGGCCATGATTTTTGTGGCCATTTGTGTCGCTGCATCATTGATCCTTTTGATGATGATTCCTTTCATCCCCCTGTCAGTGCTAGATTTCTTCTTCATCTCTTTCGCGAGTGATTTCTCCTTTGTTTTTCATCGAGAAGTTGCGCAGGATCCATGCCCCGGGATGGCAGCCCTATAATGTGCGCAATGAGATCTACGTCTATCGAGACATTCTTTTCCAACCATATATCCCCACCATATGTGACCGCCGTCAATTTTTTGATGCAACTGTTTTTGCACTGTCCTATGCCAAAGTGTGGTAGCTCTAGCAGACCTAAAATCCCCATTTTTTCCAATCTTGTTTACCACTGGAGTGGTTTATTAATCGGTTCCCCAAATGGATCCAGACCCACGGTCTATAAGTATACTCTTTTTTCAAACTCCGGGAACTTGTCCGTGTCCGTTACATCGTGGTCTGAGTATTTTAGCTTCTCAACACAACCTAGAAAGTTTGATTTCATTCGTACTCCATCTGGTATATGCGGAAAAACAATGGTTGTGACGGGTTGCTTTCATGGTGACCTAGGTACATGTTGCTTGTCCTTTTTTGTTAGTGGTTGGCTCGAGGTTCTAGCCTCTATCAGTTGTACTTCAGAATACCATTCTGGCCAGCCCATGACATCTTCCACTACTCCTTCCTATGGGTTGTCTGACACAGGTTTGACATTCGTCTGGCTCGACTACTGCTTCCTAGTTTGTAGCCATCCCATTGACTCTCAGAGCTCCTTCATGGTTCTCTAGTTGCGCCTCCTTCAGGTTTCCTATGCCCTGGTTCTATTGCTCCTCTTCTTCTGTCGACATATCCACATCCATGCCCTGAGGTGCTAGCTGTTGGGTTTCTTATACCACGGGTGTGGGGTTCATCGATGTTGTATCTGGTGAGGGGATTTCATTAACATTGATGATCTATGGAAGTTCTTGTTCACTTTCCTGTGATTGTACCTGTTCCCTTGTTCTAACTCTGGAGTGTCTAGTAGTCTGGCCTAGTTCTTCTTTCTTTGGTGGTGCCATGGTGGTGAATGTCGATCATTCGTTGAGTTCAATGATCTCTTTAACCTCTGTGAACTTTGCTCTGTGCTTCACTAGTTCTATCGCTCTCTGTCTTCTCTGGTCTTGCAATAAGTTGTTTTCTCCCGTGTTCGTGCTTTGTATGGGTATCAAATGAATCTTGTCGAAGATGCTATCTTTATTATGGATTCAATGAACCTTCAGTTTCTTCATACTTTCCATTATTCTCCCTCGCCATCTCTAGTTGGCTTGATTAATGTGACGTCCCATCGGTCCTTTCCGGCATTCAATTCTACATGCCTTTGTAATTTCTTTCTTCTTTTGTTGTCCTTACTTTTCCCGCTTGTTTCCATTTTGAACTCACCATTGGCCTTGTCCTCACCAAGTTTGTATTCCTAAGTGTGCATGCTTCTTCTCCTTTCGACACATTGTACCTCTGTTGGTACCGTTTAATATCCCATTTTTATTTATTTATTTTTTTACTGCGCGGTGACTTTTCAAGTTGTGGGTGGTTGACTATCCTTGCACAGCTTCAGTTGGCTCTTGGTTTAGTTATATATCCTATCTGAATTTGTATTGAGTGACCCAGGGTTCATGTTTATTTAGGGTTCCAACAAAGCCTCTAAAACTATCTGCCCTCCTCGTAAACCAAAAGGCAATGCAACATACAGGGTGCACTGCACCGTCTCACCCAAGATAATCTTAATGGGTGGCTGCAATACTCATGTTTTTGTAGCCTAGGATTGAGTGGAGAATTTGAGAACTGTACATTGAGAGTTCTATTGTAACTTATTAACGCAATACACCATCATTTACGATTATGCATGAAATATAACAACTCATTCATCAAACATATCAATATCTATTGAAGACAATAAAGAAACATATGCATTCAATCACATAACACAAGCTTACTGTGGCTGACCCCCCCTGGGATACATCCACAAAGATATGGCTCTTATCTCTTTTATTATATTCGTTCTGAAACTACAACACCACACGCTTTACAACTCTTCTCAGTTGGGTTAAGATATATTATGAGGTGGACTAGATCACACCAGGCTCCTCAGCCTACGATCTAACCCTCAAGATCTACCCTCCTCAGTCCTCTCTAGCTCAACAACTTATAAAATTAGGTCATACAACAAAATATTACATAGCATCCGCTTCTTCGTATTCGTCCCTTCTCCGCTAGCTCTCTCTATGAGACCTAGGTATCTGTATTTTTACATTCCTGGCTCGCCAGTCGTTACAATATATTTCTAAAAACCTAACCCTAACGTCTTTAGGTCTTCCATGCATGCGTGTGTGCTGCTCTTCCTTCCATTTGTCGCTTTCCTCATGCATTCCTTCTTTCCCAAAGTTGCCTTTCTTTCCACTCTGGTCTGCTTCCAACAATCTAGTAGAGGCATTGTTGCCTCTTGCTCTGGTGGAGGAGGTACTAATGCTTCTAGATTTAGTGGAAGACCTAGCTAGTAGTAGTTGACATGTATATATTTTATTGTTGCAATGTATATTTTACGTGTATATTTGACTTGAGATGTATATTTAAAATATATATTGATTTCGATATTATTGTTCATATATATTATGCTTTTTCATATCATGTTTTTTTTTGTAAGTTCTCTATTTATATATTAATAGTATTTACATAACTATATGTGGTACTTCAGATACCAAAATATATTAAGACTATCCATCAAAATCATAAGATACCAAATCTTAAAGCTTTCCCTCGTAGGGAAACTAGGGAAAAATATAAAGGTAAATGGTTTGAGAAGTAGAAGCCTAAATAACCAATAGTCTAAATAAACAACTAGGAAAATAATAATAGCCTAGAAAAAAAAACATTGGCAGAGCTTGACTAAATAATATGGACATCATATTAACCATTAGAAGGAGGCACCTAAGGAGCCCTCGAGTTGGTATCTTCCATGTTTCCAATAGTCAAAGAAGACCCAACACACAGATGACACGTAGAAGGAAGTGGGTAAGAGACACCATGGTGCTTTACAATCCAAGAGACCATTGAGATGAGATGACTATTCTGTTCCTCAATGGATTTTTTCCTTTGCTTGAGCTATCTAAAATCCTAGTTTTTAGGAATCATTCCTAAAGCCACCATGGTTTTAGTGTGTCAATAGAGTTCAAGGGTTCTGAAAAATTTAGGATTCTTGGTTCTGGTGCAACCCAGGTCATAGATAACACCGCTCACCTATTTTTCTACTTCCTCATCTTCCTTATAAGCCCTCGCTAATTTCACTTCTTCCTCCAGAGAGGGCATAACAACTTGATCCTATTGTAGATATAACTCATGGTAAAAAATTTCATCCTCAATGGCTTCCTTAGATGCATGCGAGCGACAAGAAAGGGAGAGTCTAGAGTGCCTCCCTCGAGGAGACATAATGACATGAAGAAGGGGAGAAGAAGCCCGCTTGACAAAGACAGGGTCAAAATACCGACTGAAAATCAGAGAATACCAGAACATACAAGAAAGATGAAGATATTTGAAATTCAAACCTTGATCCTTCTGCAAATTTAACCTTCCCGAAGTCATCATACCGACAAGAGCATATATTACATCAATATCAATGCCCTGCATTTCCATGAGCAGAAAGTTAATTTGGTTTCGTGCGCAGAAAGCTCTGTTCATGCAATCCATCTTCTTCCCATTCAAAACTCTGATCAAATCCATATTGAATCTTGTCCTTAGCACATGAGAGACGTACATGAGATGAGACGTCCCTGATCAACACCCTCACATATGATGTCTTGTCACCTTTTCATATCATGTTGATGTTGTTGTTGTTTAATTATAAAATGTATTATGTGTATGTCAATGATCTATATTATTGTGATTTCTCTATTTTTAAATTATATTTCAGATGTAT
The DNA here is from genome assembly GCA_010110895.2 of Picea sitchensis. Lineage (NCBI taxonomy): Eukaryota > Viridiplantae > Streptophyta > Pinopsida > Pinales > Pinaceae > Picea > Picea sitchensis. The sequence goes on along the minus strand of SNQJ01S0033120.1, from coordinate 4,506 downwards.
CACATTTTATTTGAGATTGGCATAATTGAGATGTGTGTTTGACATATATATTAATTTTGGTATTATCGCTCATGTGTATTATGTCTTTCCATATTATGTTGATGTTGATGTTTGATTTATAAAATGTATTGTGTATATTAATGATTAACATCATTAATTATTTCTTTGTTTTAAATTAAATTTGATATGTATTACTAATTTAAATTTGAGATGCCATATAATTTTTAAACTCTAGTTGTATTAAATAATTTAATTTAGATTGTGATTGTAAAGTGTTATAATCATTTAATGTTATTATATAACAATTAATACTTCAAAGTGAATTCTTTATTGTGTTAAAATACAATATGTTTATTAAACACGTTTACAAACTTGATTAATGATCCACTCAATGATTTCCCAATTTGATTGATTTTAAATCGATTAAATTGTATATATATTTTTAAATTTATTCTTAAATATTTTTACTAAACTTTACATTAATTTTGATAAAATGAAAACTATTCTAGTTAAATCTAATAAAATATTATTCCTCCAATTTTATATGGTGATAGCATTATGCATATTAAATCATGAAAACAATTCTAAGTTGAATTTGATTAATTTTTGTATGCCAATTTGTTTGATTAAATATTCTATTAAACCGTGAAAATAATTTTAATTTTTTATATTAAATATAAAATGAGATAAAAGGGGCTTCAACTAAACTAACCTTGATAATAATAGTATTTAATATTATTCTTACAAATAGTGATAACATCTTGCATATATATTAAATCATGAAACAATTGTAAATCACATTTGAATAATTTTAGAAATCAATTTGTTTGATTAAATTATGAAAATAAATCTAAATTTCTATATTCAATATAAAAAGAGATAAAAAAAATACCTTCAACTAAACTAACCTTGATGACAATAGTTGTTAACACTAATCTTATAAAAATAGATAACATGTAGATCTTACAATTAAATACTAACATTTTTAAGATCTTAAAAATTTGTAAGATTTCCATGGAACATCAGATTCTTACAATTAGATCTTACAATTAAAAATTTGAAAAAAAAAATTCTCAGAATGTCCTATATATGCCCACATTAAATCTCAAATTCAAAATATTTGTAACACTACCTATCTTCATAATTTGTTAGCTCATCAAAACCAAGGATATTTAAGAAAGCTTCTCTCCAATATTTTTAATCATATGAACAAAATGTTGAAGAAAACCAAATAATTCCTTATCATTTTTTATTAAGGTCCAATAGAAAAAATTTGTCCTCAGCGGATGGTGACCATCATTCTTTTCTTCTTCATCATCATCAACAACAACAACAATATAACAATTGAAAGACATATTTTGTTTTCTAAGAAAAAAGTTGTAAGTTTCTTTATTTCAAGAAAAAACATGTAAGTTACATTTAAAAATGTGTTTATGGACACTATAACTAGAAGAGAAAGCACTCCAACAACACTTCTTAAACCAAGAAGTCCTAAAAATTAAGATCTCTATGCTCAACCATTGAAAATATCAACTAAAATCCAATATCTCAAAGTTGTGAAAGACAAACAAAGTCTCAACAAGGAAGCTAAAGAGTAGTACTTAGGCCATCATTGGCCAAGTATATGTTGGTTGAGAGTCACATTAGCGGTTAAGGTAATATTAATATGATTAGGTAAGTTGTTATGGGAATTAGGGTTCAAAGTATCAACATAGAAACTAAAGAGTAGTACTCTTAGGCCATCATTTTCCAAGTATGTATTGGTTGAGAGTCACATTAGGGGTTAAGGTAATATTAATATGATTAGGGTAAGGTGTTATGGGAGTTAGGGTTTATGGGTTACATATTAGGGTTTAGGGGGTTTCTTAATGTGAGGTTAGGGATAAGGTTATATTAGTTTGGGTTGGGAATTAGTGTATTAGTACATAGGTTAATATATTAGGATGCCATTAATTAGTTTCATTTGTGGGTAATTAAGGTTGTTGAGACTTTCACCTAGTCTTAGGTACAAATATGTTAATAGATCTTAACGATTAGAATATAATATACACACACAGTCTCTCTCTCTCTCGTTGTTATGTTTTGGGTTAGTTATTTTTCATTTTTTTTTGTTATATATTTGTGACAATTCAAAAAACAAATAGCATTAATTTTTTGAAAGTGTTTAAATAAGAAGTACAACCAAGACAAAATAAAATTAATTTTAAAAATTAGAAAAAAAAGGACACATCAAAAGGGGCGATGCCTCTTTATCAATGAATTTTTGTACCACAATTCAAGCAACCATCAAGAAAGAGTCTTTACCCTCTCAAATCTAATAGTTTATAGGAAATATGCCATAAATTGCATCTTAAACCACATGCCTTGATTGGTAACTTCAGAATAGAATGCAAGGCTCATGAGAGAAATCACCTTGAAGGAAGTTGAACAAATGGTTATGGAAATGGTAGTAGGAAAGTCATATGAGCCTAATGGGTTCACTACAAACTTCTTCCATAATTTATAAGATATCATTTGTACAAATATATAGAGAGTGATGGATGACTCGAGAGATCCATAAGAAATCCTCTAAGCATGTAACTCCACCTTTCTCACTTTTATACCCAAGGAAGACATGGATAACTCCTTGGACAAATTAAAACTTAACTCATTATGCAAAGTGATTTATAAGATCATATCCAAGGTCATAACCAATAAGATAAATCTGTTCATGTCCCATATAACTTCACATGAGCAAGGTATATTGAAGTGTGGAAAATTATTGATGGCATCATATATCGGATGAGACCATTCACTCCCTAAAATCAAACAAAAAACCAAGTGTGCATATCAAACATGACATGTCCAAATCTTTTGATCATTTAAATTGGGATTTTCTAGTTCAAATTCTAATACCTTTCCACCTTAGTTAGACTTGGGTTAGTTGGGTCAAAAATATTGTCTCCTCAATTTTCTTCTCTATCCTTCTCAAATCCCCCGCCACATTCAATCCTTTGTGGCATCAGATAAGTGGATCCCCTCTATCCCTTTTCGTTTATTATTATGATGGAATTTGGGAAGAAACCTCTAACATGACATTGATTTAGGTAACTTAAAGGGCCTCAAAATTCACAATGATGTTGATCCCCTTTCCCACCTTCAATTTGTAGGTGACACGATGTTTATGGGCCATTCTTCAACCAAGGAGGAAACATATATCAAAGCAAGATTTGATACCCTTATACTAGCCTTTGGAACACTGATTAATTTGGATAAATACCTCATAATATTCTTCAACATCCCACTAATTACCCCATGTGGCATAGTGCAAATCCTTAGTTTTAAAAAGGGGCACTTCTCTCAAAATACCTAGGAGCTCCTCTCATTGGGAGTGCACTAAGAAACATATTTGGGAAAGACCTCCTTTCCAAGATTGACCTTAAACTCAAATCATGGAAATTTAGATCCCTTAACCTCTGAAGCATATCAACTTTGCTCAAATTAGTTATTCCGACCATGCCTCTTTATTTTTACTCAATTCTAGCAGCTCCTTCTAATATTCTAAAATCCATTAAAAGTCCACAAAGATCCTTTCTCTTGGGGGTCCTAAAAAGAAAGAAAATGGGATCTTGTAGCCTAAGATAAATTCCATCTTCTAAAATATTTAGGAGTCTTAGGAATTTGTGACGTTTAGATACTCGATAAGGTCCTAGTAGCAAAGCTCTAGTGGAGGTGGCTCAACAACAAGGAAAAGCTATGTGGTAAAATATGGTGCCAAAAATATGCAATAAACATGGAAGAAAATGACCTCTTAAGAATGAAGGGGAATCACCTAGGATTTATGATTTGGACTAATGCTTGGAAAAAAAATCCATAGTTCAAAACCAATCCTTTTGGAAAATCATAGATGGGAACTTTTCTCTCTTTTGGGATGACTCCTAGTAGTAGCAAGCACAACTACGTAGATAAGAAAATATTCTAGAGGTTAGAAATACATTCCACACTGCAAAATGGTATATTGTTTGTCAATAGTGGGAGGAAAGGATAGATACAATGGACAATGGATGGAAAACTTGGAGAACAAAAGACCCTTGACCACCAACGATAACTCAAGTGGGAGTCGAGCATTTAGAAGCATGAGTGCGAAAAAGAAATATTGGAGTCAAGGAAAATCATGATAAAATTGAATGGGGACATATAGAAGGAGGGACTTTCTCAAACAAAGAATCTTACAGAATGGAAGTGGGACACATATCACAAGAAAAATACAAGATCTAGAAGAAGGTTCAAAATCCATAAACAGGACCAAAACTCTCCACCTTCCTTTGTTTGCTTTCCAGGAGGAAAGTTTTATCGTGGGATATACTTCAAAGAAGAGGTTTTGAGGACCCATATCTTTGCTTCGTGTGTAGATAAAATATAGAAATATTGGATCACCTCTTCAACCAATGTAAACATGATGATATCATATGGGATATGTGTTGTAATATACCTAGTATATTACATTTTTATTATTATTTAATAATA
>SNQJ01S0033119.1:4625-35380 GCA_010110895.2 Picea sitchensis | reverse complement strand
TCTTTAAAGCGTGGTTTGAATCTATTTCCATAAGTCTATAACTTACGTTAGTCACTCTTAAACTCCTACTTATCGGAAAATAGTTTTTTTTTCTTTATATTGAATAGGTTTTTATTTTTTATTTTTATAGAACATGGATTGGAATTTTTCCTTGATTCAATACCCTAAGGGAAAATTCCTATTTATATATAAAATTATATATATACCTACTCCAGCTTTTAGTTTTTTAAAATCACGCTTCTTAAACTCCTACTTAGCAGAAAATAGTTCTTTTTTCTTTACATTAAACAAGTTTTTTTTTAATTGAACATTCATTGGATTTTTTCCTTAATTCAATACCTAAGGGAAAATTCTTATTTATATATAAAATTATATATATACCTATTCCAACTTCTAGTTTTTTAAAGTCACGCTTCTTAAACTCCTACTTAGCTGAAAATAATTATTTTTTCTTTATATTAAACAAAGTATTGAACATGGATTGCATTTTTTCCTTGATTCAATAGAAAATTCCTATTTATATATAAAATTATATATATACATATTCCAACTTCTAGTTAATTCCTTGTCTGTCAATTTATCTTAACATTGATTATATATATATATATATATATATATATATATATAACAAATGATATTCCAATTTAAACATTATCTTCTAAAATTTACTAAGTAATACTGTGACTATAATAATAAATACCCTAATACTAGGGAATGGTAATCTAAAGAATTCAACATAATATAATCATACTCTAACTTTAAACAATCACATCTAGTATAATAATCTTTGCAATTTAACAAAGCATTTATAATAACAAATAGTGGCATGGTAATCTAAATAATTCAAAAGAATATAATAATACTCCTTTAACTTTAAACAATCACATTTAGTATAATAATCTTTGTAATTTAACAAAACATTTATAAACAAATGATGCATATATAAAAAGATCTAATCATATTTAGTATAATAATCTCTGTAATTTAACAAAACATTTATAAACAAAGGATGCATATATAAAAAGAATTGTAGATTATACATATTTGGAACAAAAGGCCAAAAAAAATGGAACAACCACATTCCACCAAACTGTAGATCCAAAACAAACAAGATTATTTATCGTGATCACCTTTTAGCTGACCATGACACCATAAGGGAAAACTGAGCTCAACTCTTTAACCACTATCCTCATGTACAGTTCAGAATCATTTTCCTAACACCCTGAGTGCTCACACAACAAATATTTATTTCCATAACATACTAAGAAACGTCTTTCCTCTCTCATATGTTGTATATATTCTTATTGTTCCTAGTACTTTTCCTTGAATTCACTTACCTCCTTGGAAATTCGCAGCTTTACAAATCCTTGATTTTTAGGGGTTGCTAGTGACAACTCTATTTTTGACACTTGTTAAAATCAACTCTGAGTTAACTCACACATGTTCCCCACTCATGGAGTCATAGTCAACTATCTTTAACCTGGTTGTTCCATTTGTTCTCTACATTACACACACACACACACACACACACACACACACACACACATATGTCCATCAAAGAGAATAGTTGGAAAGTCAAGTTCTACTTTTGACACTTGTTAAAATCAACTCTGAGTTAACTCACACATGTTCCCAACTCATGGAGTCATAGTCAACTATTTTTAACCTGGTTGTTCCATCTGTTCTCTACATTTAATATATTAAAAAAAATTATCTCTTACATATGTTCATCAAAGAGAACAGTTGGAAAGTCGAACTCTTGCTCAACAATAAAAAAAATATAACAGTTAAATGTCTTAATTATACCAAATACAAATTTCCATAAATGGAAATTATTTAAAATAAAATGTTTAACTCTTTGGGATATTACAACCTCTCCCCCTTAAATATAACACTATCCTCAGTGTTAGTCCATATTTATGTTCATCACGTAGAACAAAGATGTATACGATTTCATGATTTCATATTCCAACTCCAAAGTAGCCTCCTCATGGCTAAAGTGCTTCCATTGCACCTTTACTTTAGCGATGGCTCTGTTCCAAAGTATTGTTTCCTTCATGTCCATAATGCATAGAGCTTCCTCTTGAAACTTGCCTTCTAGTTCCACTTGCACGATATTTCAATAAATAATGTGAGTAGGATCATGAACATGGATGCTTTTAAGGATGAAAATTTATTTTAAAATGTAGAAACCTTGGCAAATCTCACTTATCCTTCATATGCCAACTATAAATGTTTGGCGATATTTTTGTAAAAAATATTCAAATTTCTAAGGATTTTATATAGTTTTTATAAAATTTTGGTGATTTTTAAGGTAAAATAATTTTATCCTATAAAATTTGGGTGAATCAATTTTAAAATAGTGAATCTTGTTTTTGGAAAAAACCATGGAAAATTATCCCATGAGAGAAATTTAGCCCCTAAAATCATCCATGATCATGAATATATTTTTTCAGTAATGAAACATGAAAAACATTATGAATTTTTAAGTTAGGGAGTGCTAGTTGGTATGTCATTGGTCCAATTCAAGTTAACATTTCTAATGGACCAAAAAACCTCGGTGCCAACTTGGAATATTTCCCTATCTTTAATGAGGTATTCATTTCTTTGAATTTAAGGTAAACATGTTCTCCAACGTTAAATTCATGATGCCTTCTTTTTCTAATGCACATAACTTTTCTATTGATCTTGCAAAACCTTTAAATTTTGTTGCACCTTTTTAACCATCTGTTCCGTTTCTTGGAGTATTTCAGGCCCCACCATTATTCATTCAACCAGATTATCCCAACTGATCGTAGTTGTACATTTATTGCCATATAAAACTTTGAAGGGAATCATTTTCGTCGACGCTTGATAACTGTTATTGTATGCAAATTCGACAAAGTGTAGGTACTCTTCCCACTTAGGTGGTTTTGTTCTTACATACATTTGTAACATATATTCGATAACATGATTTTTATGTTTTGTTTGTCCATCTGTTTGCGGATGATAACTTGTACCGAAATTCAAATTAGTTCCCAAACCTACAAACTATTATTTCCAGAAGTTTGATGTAAATTTGACATTTCTATCTGAAATCACCATTTTAGGAATCCCATGCAATCTAAATATATCTTTCATAAAAATTTCAGCGATATTAATAGATTTATACGTAGATTTCACAGGTATGAAGTGAGTAGACTTACTTAATTTATCAATTACTACCATGATGGAATCAATTTGTCTTTGAATTTTAGGCAAACCTGTAATGAAATCCATCGAGATAATTTCTCATTTTCATTCTGGTAAAGGTAAAGGTTGTAATAAACCTGTTGGATGTTGATGTTCAAACTTTACCTCTTGACAATCTAAGAATTTAGATAAGTATTTAGTTGTTTTTGATTTCATATTAGGCCAATAAAATTGTTTTCTCAAGGCAATTATCATTTTCTGGTATCCAGGATGACCATAATAGGAATATTTATGCAATGCGTTCAGGATTATCAGCATTAATTCAACAAAATTTGGTACATAAAATCTATTTTTGAACTTTAATAGTACATTTTTTACGATACTAAAATTTTTAGTATTCAAATTCCCTTCATTTTTCAGCAACTGTTCAACTTTTTAGATGTATTCTGCATCATTTTTGCTTGTAAATTTAATTATGTCCTCAATATCACTTTATGTTTTATTGACAATAACTTCATATAACTCATTATTTCTTCGACTTAGTGGATATCCAACCTTATTCTCTTTGCTTTTGATATGTCAAACTTTGAAATCAAACTCGCTTAAAACGGATAACTACCTTGCTTACCGTGCATTGAGATCTTGTTGACTAAATAGATGTTTCACACTGTTGTTATCTATTAATTGTAGGAATTTCCATCCCATTAAGTAATGCCGCCACATTTTCAGTGCATGAATTACAACTGCCAACTACAGGTCATGAGTTATGTAACTTCTTTCATGTTCCTTCAATTGACGAGATTCGTAACAAATTTTGTGTTTGTCTTGTGAAAATACTCCACCTAATCCTTATTTACTTGCATCTACCCAAACTGTAAAATATTTATAAGGATCAACCACTTTAAGGATTGGAGCTATAGTTAGTAAAACTTTCAATTTATCAAAATTGTCCTGGCATTTTTTAGACCAAATAAATTTTGTTCCCTCTTTCTTGCAGTGATGTAATAGGATAGACAATTTTGAAAAACCCTTTGATAAACCTTCTGTAATAACTGGTAATCCCTATGAATGATATTACGTCTGCTACGTTCTTAGATATAGGCCATTCCATGATAGCTTTAATTTTTTCAGGGTCTACAACAATACCATCTTCTAATATCACATGTCCCAAATATTGTATTTTTCTTTGATAGAAGTCACATTTATCGAACTTAGAATATAATTTATGCTCTCTTAGAGTTTGTAATACTATTTTAAAATGTTGTTCATATTATTCTTCAGACTTTGAATAGATTAGTATATCGTCAATAAAGATCATTATGAATTTATCCAAGTACTAGATAAATATATTGTTCATTAAACACATAAATGTTGTTGGTGTGTTAGTAAGTCCATTTTTGTAACATCCCGCTCTGGCACACTGAGCGAACTTATTCTTTCAGGAAATTTGCTCGCAAGTGATCTAGATTTTTATCCTATTAAAACTTTTGATTTTGATTATGAGGCGTTATGAGTTATGACATGTTGTTTCACCGCTTTGACATAGACAAGTGCTATTGAGTTGGTTTTACTGAATTTGCAGGATTATGGACCTAGAGGATGACGAGGCATCGATGGAACCCCTTGGACTTCGGAGAGAGTGAGGGAGTGATACCATTGGGGTTTTATTGTTTTTACTATGATATTAGCACATCTGATTGGATGATATGACATGGATATATTCTGACATGATTTGTTGATGATGCAGGTTGATGATATCTTGATGACCAGACTCACATATGGAGTAAAGGGGTCACGCACGACTACCAGAGATGTGAGGGAGAGGCATGGACAACAACCCTACCATAGCCTACTAGCACTCCCGCCATGGCTCGAACTATAGGTTAACGATTACCTAGTTCGAGAGGACCCACAATGCCATGAGGGAAGACTGCGACAGTCGCTCACGATGATTCTAAGGGGTGAACAATAAGACAGGGACCTTATTCCTTAGAGGCCCTTACTCTCCTACAATTTCACCTGGCGAAGTATTGACTCCAGGGGTCATTGATGTCTACCAAGTCAGTCAAGAGGTGAGTGGTACCCTTGGAGCACGTGGTGCATCCTGAAGGGCACGTCGCGCAAGAAAATGGAGAAAGGCGAGTGGCACCCTTGGAGCACATCGTGCATCCTGAAGGGCACGTCGCGCAAAGGAACAGATGAGGCGAGTGGCACCCTTGGAGAACCTAGGGCATCTTGAAGGGCACGTCGCATTGTTGATGTTAGAGGAATGAACCTAGATTGCCTTAGGACAAATAATATGTTAAGTAATTTTAAAACAATTTCTCTAATTAAATGTTGCCCAGTACAATATCTAAGTTCTAAGTCTACAATTACGCTAGGGGTAAAATTTTGTCTACATGTAAAAAAAATAATAATAAAAAAATAAAAAAATAGATAAAATAAAATAAAATGATAAAATTTAAAAAAAGACCACTTAAATAATAATTATGATCTTCATAGAATTTTGTAACATGAAGGGAGTAAGAAATTAAATTATTCATAAGAAATAAAATCTGTGGATATAAAATGTAAAGACAGAATTAATTATTTTATCTTTTGATAATTTAAAAAGATACTAAATTAATGATAAAAGGGAAAAGGGGCTAAATTCCACACCTAGCTTTTGAGTTATAAGTAAAAGGGGAAAGAGGGAAAATCAAAAATAGGAAACTAGGGAAAAGGGGTAACATAAAAAGGAAAAAGGGGAACTTGAGGGAAAAAGGCGGGAAGTCAACTTAGTAAATAATTTACATTAAAGAGCTTTCTTATTTTAAACTGAATTAGCAATTTCATAATAGGGAAAGCCTTTAAAACCTGTAAGGGAATTTAGGGACACCTAGGAGTGATTCTAGGAGTAACTCTAGGTGGGTGAGAGAAATAAAGATAATTACTCAATTAAAGAAATTAATTTATGGAGGAATGTAGGGGATGGGGGACACTTGTACGGAGAGGAAATTTTAGGAATTTATTTTTAAAACTTTAATTAAATGAGATTTTAGGAAAGAAAGGGAGTTCGAAACTCTATAAAATAAAGGAAGGAGAAGGATGAAGGATCATCTTCTATTTGCGTAATGTTACGCTGTAGGAATATCGACTTGACTGATTTACTTGTGGGAGTTGGGATACCCAACTCAGAGAGGAGTGGTAGCTCGGCCTTGTGAGGCAAGCTGAGAGCTAGACGAAACCTCTGGATAGTGTGTGTGGCCCCTTTGTGGCTTGAGGGGCTAAGGGGGAAGGAGAGTACCCCTAGCATTGGCTGGGAGGTACGGGTGAAGTCTCGACGGTTGACGAGCGCGAGTTGCACGGAGCGCGTGGGACATCATTCAGAGCGAGCGATCAGGAAATGGTATGCTTTTCAATTCTGTTTGGTAGATGGTATTAGGACTTATGCTTGGATATGCTTGTTTATTGGAAAAGTAAACTGATGTTAAATTTTATATAACTTTCCGCTACAACTCTTGTGTTTTAGTTTTTCTGTTATCTCTATCTCTGGTTACTGCAAGAAATTTGTATTCACCCGTCACAACCACTCTTGTTTTACACTTGTTGAAAGTGAAGTTTTTCCTTGACCACAACGAACTTTTCCTTGATTATTACGTATTTTAGCTAGCGAATATAATCTCGCCCCTCAACCCTTGGTGTTTAATGCTTGGCTGGAACCCGATTTCGCTTGATTAAGCTCCTGTACAATGCATCGTTGTAACATGAATTGGTTGAATAACGTTTTTGTTGCATCCCTTTTTGCTGCATTACTTTTGGCTGTGTAACGTTTTCCTTAAAATAATTTGGCTGAATAATGTTGGGTTCTCTTAATCGTTCATCGTATGAAGAATGCTCCGCTAACTTAGCTCATGCCTTCTCCTGTGCACTAGGCCTCCCAATGAAGCACTGTCGGCCTTGCTAGTTGCCCGATTAGCTTGAATTACATCTAGCAGTCCACCAAAATTTATAAATTTTAAACTACCAATATCGCTTTACTGTTTTCACTGTCTTAAATGTTACTATTGCCACACATGAATTGATATTGCCTTTGAAATGCAATCTTAACGGTACTGTATGGGTGAAAAAGTTAAATCTTATGGAATAGTGGGTAGTGGTGATCCTCCCCTACTTCAATTAGTTGATACCATTTTTTTTTCCACTGCACATTTCTGTTTAGCGTAAAGAAATTATGAGTAAAATTCCTAGCATTGAAATAAAAACAGAAGGATCATTCGTTTTCCTTTAACAAACTCAGGATTATTCGTAAAGGAGGGATAGGGTTAATGATGTCCCCTTGGAACCCCCAATACGTAGACTGTGAGAGTTTTTATTCCAATCCTTGTGGATAAGCTCCCTCCCTAATGCTTGGCGGTATAACCTTGACTGTCAAACCTCTGATTTTCAACCTTGGCTTGTGACTGTTCTCTGCGTTTTTAATGTTTAAATGACCACCGTTTGCTTCAATGCATTTCCTGGGCTGGCCACTTTTACCCATGATTTTTGGGGGCTTTAAGACGTTGCCTGAGCATGTTGTTTCCACCCATGGATTTAGTTTTTCCATTCTTCAAGTTTCTTGCTATGATTTGACCATGATTTGCCTTTGAAATGTGTCTGAAATTACCGCAATGAACACAAATGCCTTTAAGCTACAAATGTGTTTCGCCTTGAATGTTGGACTATGTTGTTGTTCACTGGACACGTTGCCTTAAAGGGTTGACTGAGCGTGCGGTGGAATAGACGAAATCACCTCAATCGCTGATGCGTGTTAATCTATGCTTGACTCTAGCTTAGACAACCAGCTATTGATTCAAAGATTGTGGTTGAGATTTGCCCCTGCCCTGAGTCCTTACCTTTATATTTTTTTTTCCTGATAGTAAATTTTATCAATGCCGTATTAATTGCTTATTTATTATTTCTAAATGCCTTGTTATATGCGTTACATCAAATGCCCAGTTATTTGTTATCTGCCTTATGATAAATGCCTTGTTTTCGCTTCTTTATTCAATTTGATGGTAGCATTCTAGTTTAATATGGTTTCCATGGTTATCAAGATTTACGACTTAGTTTTAGTTTTCTCGTTGTTGATTTAGATGCTATTACATGGCATAATGGTTGGATGCTAACAATAATCCCGGACCATTAAGTTGCGGAGTTGAATGTGTCATTTGTGAAAAAAGGTGGTTTTATAATTCTTGTTATGATTAGATTGGTTCTAACAACACGTACCTTCATCTTTTAAATAATACAAATTTCCATGGCTAAATTAATATAGGTTGATTACAAGGATTTTTATTGTTATTAGATAACATATAAAATGTAATGTCTTTTTAAACTAAGTACAATAATCTATTATGATATTAGTAAATGGGGATTTTGCAATTGATTAAATTTACTTTATTTTTAAGGTTCGGTTGGTAACTCGTCGGCTAATGGAAATTAAATGGAGTAATTGATCTGTAATGAATTCCAATTTGAGTCGTAGATAATGCCCTTGTCTTAAATAATGGTTGGTTGTTGATGGAGTCTTTTCTAACTTGTGCCTTCCGTAGAGGATGTGGTTGTTCATTTAATTATTGTTGTACTTGGTTGTAAACATTTAATTGCTTGGTCTGCTTGTGTCGGGCGGGATGTAGACACCTCCTTCTTCCTCAGAACAGTCGCCAACCCTAAGACCTTAAATGGTCAAGATCGATGGGAACCTGGGCTTGAGCATTGCTTATGTGTCCTGAAGGTCCGAACCATTGCAGGGTAGGACGAGTGGGTAGTCATTCTTGTTCTTGTCAGGTCGTCATGTTGAGGTTGTGAGAATTGCTTGCGTAGTGTTCGTCATCATGTTGCGTTGTTGAGTATAATGTCATGCTTACCTTCCTACACACACAAAAAAAAAACAAAAAAAAAAATTGCACTTGTTAGGAGAGGCTTGATGTCGTGATGAAAAGGAGGTTCGTTACATATGGTATCAGAGTGAGGTTCAAATTGCGACTTGGGATCACTATGGCTTTCGTTGATATGATTGATTATACTGTTTCTGATTAAGTTGACTTGTGTGCATGCAGGTAATCATGGTTAGAGGATGCCGCGGAGGCAAACGTCGAGGTACTAGGGGAGGGGGAATGACGCCTCCAGTAGCATCCACACCTGAGGGGTATACCCCCCAGGGGGACGAGTAGGTTCTTGGACAGGAGCAGATAGAAGTTGGTGATGTAGTCAGAATGATGAGATCCTTTCAGCGCATGTCCGAGGCACTGATCAACCGGTTGGATAGAAATGAGGCCAGGGCACCGGAACCCCCTGAGGTTCTGTCGTGTGCCCCTATCGGTACTGGTAGTGTTCACCGTGAACTCAAGAAGGTCAGATTTCCTGAGTTCTTTGGTGCCCTGGATGACGCAGCCGCTGAGGCATGGTTGGAGAACATGGCGATGTTCTTCTCACTTCGCGATTATACCTCCGACATGAAGGTCCGCATGGAGGTATTTTAACTGAAGGGGAGCGCTCTTCTATGGTGGAAGATGCTCCTACCGCAGCTGAACATGGCTATCGAAGACGTGTCATGCGAACTGTTCAAGGAATAGTTCCAAGAGAGGTACCTTTCATAGGAATTCATTGAGCATCAACTTAATGAGTTCAATGCCTTATGACAGGGAGGTCGTACAGTGCCCGAGTACGAGGCTCATTTGATGGAGCTGCTCTGGTATGCTCCGCACTTTAATACTGAGAAACTTAAGGTCAACGGGTTCGTGTTCAGCCTTAACGGCGGCCTGCGTGCGAAGGTTAGGATTTTGGTGCCTCAAACCTTGCATGATGTCGTCCAGAAGGCCCTCATAGTACAGGAGGAGCTTATCAGTGGGGGTCAAACCAGGACTCCAGTGAGACTAGTAGCACAGGTTTCATATGGAGCATAGAAGCATCAGAAATAAGCCAGACATACACCGGGATATCGTGGCTTCCAGAGGGGATCCACTTTCACTACACCTCGGCGACCGATGCTTCAACTGCAGACACCTTATCGGGAACCACAACATCAACAACAACGTTGACCTCCACAATAGTAGTTTAGGCCTGTTCAAGAGAACATACGAGGGTTCGAGGCCGGTGGCCCGTCATCTTCTACTTCAGGTACCAGGACTACTGGGCCGAGGAAGGGGTGTTGGACGTGTGGGGAGCCACACTACTAGCGTGACTGCCGTGTGGAGAGGACCAGAGTGTCTAGATCAGCTGGACCCACTACTGTGGGAGATATGGGAAAGGCCCATCGGATTCATGGAGTGGTGAATAACTGCTAGGGAGAACACCAATCAACTATGCTCGAGATGACAGGTACCGTCGCTGACCAGACCCTTAGTATTTTGATAGAGCCCGGTGCTACCAAGAGTTTCATTTCTGGTGCAGCGCTAAAAAGGATTAAGGTAAAGGCAGTCGAACAGGATGATTTTAGCTTCCTGGAGATGGCTTTGGGAGCCAAACAAAAGGTTGGAGGAAAGGTTACAGTCTGTGTCCTTAACCTGGGAGATTTTGTCACAAGGGAAAACATGTACGTCACGATCTTAGGATCTTATGACGTCGTGATTGGTATGGACTGTTTGGAATCGCATGAGGTGATACTCAACTATAAGACAAAACGGTTGAGGTTGGTCGATGACGAGGGACAAAGATGTGTGATTGTAGGACAGAACTAGGGAGTTTCCCTGAGGTTCATCTATTCCTTGCAACTTTGGAAGAGCATACGCAAGGGGTGCAAGCTTTATGCGATCCTTGCATTAAATGAGAAGGGAGTCACGAAAGGTTTAGAACACCTTCCGGTGGTGAGACAGTTTGCGGATGTGTTTCCAGAGGAGTTACCTGGGATGTCACCGGAAAGGGAATTGGAGTTTACCATAGACCTAAAACTAGGGATTGAACCGATAGCAAGAATGCCTTATCGGATGTCGACCCAGAGTTACAAGAGTTGAAAATGAAACTGAAGGAGTTGTTGGACCTGGGACTGATACATCCTAGTGTGTCACTGTGGGGTGCACCTGTTATTTTCATATGAAAGAAGGATGGATCGTGGAGGCTCTGCATTGACTATCGTCAATTGAACAAGGCCACGATCAAGAATCGGTATCCATTGCCGAGAATTGATGATCTGTTCGATCAAATGAACAGTGCGATGGTGTTCTCCAAGATCGATTTGCAATCAAGGTATCACCAGTTAAATATCAAGGAGGATGACATCCCGAAGATCGCCTTTAAGATGAGTTTTGGACATTAAGAGTTTATTATTTTACCATTTGGACTGACAAACGCCCCAAGGGTATTTATGAGTTTGATGAATGGGGTGTTCCATGAGTACTTGGACAAGTTCGTCCAAGTATTCATTGACGATATTTTGATCTACTCTCGGATGAAGGAGGAGCATGACGAGCACTTGCGCTTGGTACTACAGTGTCTACGAGAGAACAAATTGTATGGGAAGTTTTCCAAATTCTCTTTTTATTAATCAAAGATTCACTACTTAGGGCATGTCATCTCCAGCAAAGGCATCACCATGGATCCAGCCAAGGTTGAGGCTATTATGGAATGGCTTGTGCCTACGAATGTCCCGGAAGTACGTAGCTTCATGGGATTAGCAGGATACTATCGACGGTTCGTCGAGGGATTTTCGAAGATAGCAAATCCGATCACGGAGTTGTAGAAGAAGAACAAGAAGTTTGTTTGGACCGATAAATGCGTGGAAGCGTTTCGGAGGCTCAAGGAATTGTTGACAACTGCACCGATACTAAAGGTCCCTGACATCGACATGGACTTCTTGGTATGCACTGACGCATCCAAGGAGGGATTAGGAGGGGTCTTGATGCAAGATGGACGAGTAATCACTTACATTTCGAGGAAACTAAGAAGGCACAAGGAGAACTACGCGACACATGATTTGGAGTTGTTAGCCATCGTAGATGCCTTGAAGGTTTGGAGACACTACCTTGTTGGACAAAAATTTGAACTAAAGACCGATCATTGTGAACTACAACACATATTTATGCAAAGTGACCTGAACGCACACCAACGTTGTTGGTTGGAATTTCTTAGCGAGTACGATTTCGAGATTACTTACATAAAAGGGACAGTGAGTAGGGTGGCGAATGCATTGAGTCAGAGACCACGCATCTTTTCGGTGTTGCCTCTTCAGACGAATCTACGTGAAAAGATTCTAACTTTATAGCGTAATGATGACTGGTACAAAGAGGTTGAGGGTTTTATCGAACAAAACACAATGAGGGTACCACAATTTGAGTGATTTTCATTTGATAGCGATGGCTTATTGAGGTTTAAAAGTCG
Organism: Picea sitchensis; assembly: GCA_010110895.2. Taxonomy (NCBI): domain Eukaryota; kingdom Viridiplantae; phylum Streptophyta; class Pinopsida; order Pinales; family Pinaceae; genus Picea; species Picea sitchensis. The sequence continues at coordinate 22,873 of SNQJ01S0033119.1, read as the reverse complement.
GATCTACGTACCTCAAAACGATGAGTTGAGGATGTTGATCCTAAGCGAGCTTTGGGAAGAATTCTGACGGGCAGAATCTACATTGGGAAGAATCTACATTAAAGAGCTTTCTAATTTTAAACTGAATTAGCAATTTCATAATAGGGAAAGCCTTTAAAACCTATAAGGGAATCTAGGGACACCTAGGAGTGATTCTAGGAGTAGCTCTAGGTGGGTGAGGGAAATAAAGATAATTACTTAATTAAAGAAATTAATTTATGGAGGAATGTAGGGGATGGGGGACACTTGTACGGAGAGGAAATTTTAGGAATTTATTTTTAAAACTTTAATTAAATGAGATTTTACAAAAGAAAGGGAGTCCGAAACTCTATAAAATAAAGGAAGGAGAAGGATGAAGGATCATCTTCTATTTGCGTAACGTTACACTGCAGAAATATCGACTTGACTGATTTACTTGTGGGAGTTGGTATACCCAGCTCGGAGAGGAGTGGTAGATCGGCCTTGCGAGGCGAGCTGGGGGCTAGATGAAACCTCTAGATAGTGTGTGTGGCCCCTTTGCGGCTCGACGGGCTAAGGGGGAAGGAGATTACCCCTAGCATTGGCTGGGAGGTACTGGTGAAGTCTCGATGGTCGGTGAATGGGAGTGGCACGAAGCGCGCAGGACATCATTCGGAGCGGGCGATCAGGCAACGGTACACTTTTTAATTCCGTCTGGTAGATGGTATTAGGACTTATGCTTGGATATGCTCATTTATTGGAAAAGTAAACTGATGTTAAATTTTATATAGCATTCTGCTACAGCTCTTGCGTTTTAGTTTTTCTATTATCTCTATCTCTGGTTATTGCAAGAAATTTGTATTTGCCCGTCACAACCAATCTTGTTTTACACTTGTTGACAGTGAAGTTTTCCCTTGACCACACCGAACTTTTACTTGATTATTACGTCTTTTAGCCAGCGAATATAATCTCTCCAATCAACCCTTGGTGTTTAATGCTTGGCTGGAACCCGATTTCTCTTGACTAAGCTCCTGTACAATACATCGTTGTAACATGAATTGGTTGAATAACGTTTTTGCTGCATTACTTTTGGCTATGTAACATTTTCCTTAAAAGAATTTGGCTGAATAATGTTGGGTTCGCTTAATCATTCGTCCTATGAAGAATGATCCCCTAACTTAGCTCATGCCTTCTCCTGTGCACTAGGCCTCCCAATGAGGCATTGTCGGCCTTTCTAGTTGCCTGGTTAGCTTAAATTAAATCTAACACTCCACTGGAATTTATAAATTTTAAACTGCCAATATCGGTTTACTGTTTTCACTGTCTTAAATGTTACTATTGCCACACAGGAATTGATACTGCCTTTGAAATGCAATCTTAACAGTACTATATGGGTGAAAAAGTTAAATCTTATGGAATAGTGGGTAGTGGTGATCCTCCCCTACTTCAATTATTTGATACCATTTTTTTTCCACTGCACATTTATGTTTAGCGTAAAGAAATTATGAGTAAAATTCCTAGCTTTCAAATAAAAACAAAGGGTTCACTCGTTTTCCTTCAACAAACTCAGGATTATTTGTAAAGGAGGGATAGGGTTAATGACATCCCCTTGGAACACCCGATATGTAGACTGTAAGAGATTTTATTCCAATCCTTGTGGATAAGCGCCCTCCCTAATGCTTGGCGGTATAACCTTGACTGTCAAACCTGGGATTTTCAACCTTGGCTTGTGACTGTTCTCTGTTTTTTTAATGTTTAAATGACCATCATTTTCTTTAATGCGTTGCCTGGGCTGGCCACTTTTACCCATGATTTTTGGGGTCTTTAAGACGTTGCCTGAGCCTGCTGTTTCAACCCATGGATTTAGCTTTTCCATTCTTCAAGTTTCCTGCTGTGATTTGACCATGATTCGCCTTTGAAATGCATATGAAATTGCCGCACTGACCACAAATGCCTTTAAGCTACGACTATGTTTTGTGTAACATCCCGCTCTGGCGCACTGAGAAAACTTATTCTTTGAGGACACTTGCTCGCAAGTGATATGGACTTTTATGATATTAAAACATTTACCCTTGATTATGATGCGTTATGATAGATGACATGATGTTTTACTTCTTGGACTTAGACAGGTCCTATTGACTCAGATTTATTGAGTGTGCAGGGTTTTGGACCTTGAGAATGCAGAGGCATCGATGGAACCCTTGGACTCCGGATTGAGTCAGGGAGTGTGCTATTTGGGTTGATTTATTTACTATGATATTTCATTGATTTGATGATATGACGTGGACATGTTCTGACACGATTGTTGATGATGCAGGCTGACGATAGCTTGCCGACCAGACTCACATATGGAGTAAAGGGGCCACACACAATTACCAGAGAGGTTGAGGGAGAGGTGTGGACAACAACCCTGCCACAGCCTACTAGCACTCCCACAGTGGCTCAAACTGTAGGTTAATGATTACCTAGTTCGAGAGGATCCACGATGTCGTGAGGGTAGATTGCGACAGTCGCTCACAATGACTCTAAGGGGCACGCAATAAGACGGGGGCCTTATTCCTTAGAAGCCCTTAGTCTCCCACAAGTTCACCTGGTGGAGTGTTGACTCTAGGGGTTATTGATGTCTACCAATTAGTCAAGTTGGCGAGTGGCACCCTTGGAGCACATGGTGCATCCTGAAGGGCACCTCGCGCAAAAGAAACACAAGAAGCGAGTGGCACCCTTGGAGCACGTGGTGTATCCTGAAGGGCACTTCGCGCAAAAGAAACGAACGAGGCGAGTGGCACCCTTGGAGCACGTAGTGCATCCTGAAGGGCACGTCACATTGATGTTGATGAAGGAACAAACCTAGATGGCCCTAAGACATTTAACACATTAATAAATTCTTAACCAACTTCCCTAATTAAATGTCGCCCAGTTCAGACTCTATGTCCTAAGTCTAAAACTTCTCTAAGGTAAATTTTGTTTAACCTTAAGAAAAAGGACCCTAAAATAAAAATAAAAATTTAAACTAAAAACCACTTAAGTGATAGTTTTAGTCTTCATAATTTTTGGGGTAAAATGAAGAGAGTAATAATTTAATTGAAATCCGTGGTTTTAAATTGTGAAGAACAAATAAATTATTTAACTTGTGAAAGTGTAAAAACATTTCAAATTAATAATAAAGGAAAAGAGTAAATAGCGCAACTGCCATTTTGGCCCTAATAAAAATGAGGGAATAATAAGAATTAGGAAACTAAGTAATGGAGGAAACATAATAAAGGAAATATGGGAACTTATGGTAAAAAGAGAGGTCAACATAGTAAGGAATCTCCAATTAAGAACCTTCTAAAATGAACTAACTTAGCAACTTCATTTTAGGGAAAGTATTTAAACCCGTAAGGGAATCTAGGAACACCTAGGAGTAAACTTAGGAGCAACTCTAGGTGGGTGAAGGAATTGAGACAATTAATAAATTTAAAGAAAATAATTATTGGAGGAAAGAGGGGGATGGACGACACTTGTGCGAAGGAGAATATTTAGAATATTTTTATTAAAACTTAATTTAAATGTGATTTAGGGAAAGTTGGAGGTTCCAAAAGCTCTATAAAAGAAAGGGAAGATGAGGAAGAAAGGGATCGACTGTAAGCATAATGTTATGCTGCCGGAAGTCTGACTTGACTGATTACTTGTGGATAGTGTGTCACCCCTTTGCGGCTTGGGGGGCTAAGGGGGAAGAAGAGTACCCCTAGCGATTGGCTGGGAGGTACCGGTGAGGTCTCGACGGTCGGCAGGAGGGATAGATCGGAGAGCGGGACGTCATTCGAAGTGGGCGGTGAGGCAACAGTATGCGCTTTATTTTGTAGAGTAGAACGCATCAGATAATACGTTTGGATCTGAATCTGGATTGCATATGAAATTAGCATGTTTATATCTTGTTTTATCTCATTTTACTTCGCCTTCTTATTTCGCTAGACGATCCTGCGTTTTTACATTGTGGACTACGTTTTATGCATGCATGGATAAATCAACTCTGCGTCTATGTTTAGATGAACAACCCAACTCTACGTTATTGAGCTTGATGGAGATATCTATCTCTGCACCTTATGTTGATGGATTTTTGGCTTGCATTTGTAATTACATTTGCATGTGATTAACTGTCCTCTGCCTAATAGTTTTCCCTTCTGCATTTAAACTTAGCGAATCATGGAGGGACAGGTTCGGCAATAGTGGATTCCTCCTTCAGCAATTTAAATATTGCAAACCTGAGTTGACTGTCTTCTACGCTAATCATTTTTCCCTTTTTGCAATTAAACGATAGCGAATCTTGATGGACTGTGTTTGCAGTAGTAGATTCCTCTCTTAGCATTCAACCTTTGGAAAAATGTTTATTAACTATTCTCAGCACTAACGTTTCCCTTTTGATTTTAAGCTTAGCAACCGGGGATGGGCAGTTCGACCATTTTCCCTTGTGAAAAAACCTTTTTTTTTTGCCCCTTCTGAACTCTAGACAACGTTGGTACCTCAGAACTATGCGATTGGTAGATGTGTGATCACAATCGATCTACAACATGGGTTGTGATAGCTTGCAACGTTTTAGCAGCAATAGGGGTGTACCTTGACGTGCCATCCTTGCCATACGATCTCTGGACACCTTAACATGTTGTAGGAGTTTATTTCACAACCTTGTGGCAGTGCAGTGTTTTGGCTGTTATCCTTTCCAGGCATCACTATTCTCGCCTTTAACTGGAAGGGTCCATTTCTGGATAAGCATATTGTCGTAGCTCGGGACAGTCCACCTTTTTTTTAATTTAGCTGCCAGAACCATCGACAATGATGGGTTAAATCTAGCCAATTGTCAACACGTTCGACTCCTCAGTGTTTAAGAGGTTTTCGTTTTAGCTGTGGCGCCTTCCCCAATTCTCCTGCAGTTGAGAGTAGCTCGTAATTCTAACCTGGACGTGGACAAAGCACATGGATACGTTTTGAAACCCCCTTTACCCAAGATGACTAGCTACCTCAAAAATAGAGAGAGCAACATCTTCTGTTAGAGTTTAACCTCACCTGATTTTTTTTCCAGCGATCATGTTGGTGGCTTACTCTCCTGGTCTCTTATGACAGTCATGGAGGAAACATGGCGTTAGCAGTCTTAATTAAGGGGAGAATTGAGAGTCGCTGGGTATTCAACCTCCGTGACCGTTTAGTTTGCCGAATTTTAAATTTGTGCAGAAATTTGCAGAACCATATCTTCTGATAGCAGTCTCACTCGGCGCCTGGCCTTGCACAGAAATGGTGCACCACTTCTGGTCTCTTATTGATTCCGTGATGGTGATTTCGGCATAATCTCCATGTACTAGGCGATGACTCTCCCTAATCACACCCGGCAGCAAGTTAAAGATTTAGAAAGGATTTTTGTTTCGGTTTTAAACGTATGAGTTTAACCTCGCCGAAGACCTTATACTTTATTTAAAACCTTCACTTGCATGCTTTTCGAATTGATTTTGTGTTGTATTCGTCCAACGCTTTGTTCCTTAGTTAAAATTCTTGTTTTATTTTTCAAATCAATCCCCCATAATTGGAATTTAGTTGAATACCTATTATTAAATCTTGACTTGCATTCATTCCAGATCGATCGTCTTGGTAATGAAATCGAATGTTAGTTGATTACCATAATTGACTACTTGCTCTTTAGAATCATCTAAAAAAAAAGCCCTGAATGTAACGAATTGTGTATATCCATATTTTTAACTTTTACCTTACATGTCAGGTTGAGACTAATGTTTAAAAAGTTGACATTTCTTATTTGCAACTATTCAAAAACATATGAAGTCTAATCTCCCAACTAATTCAGCTTTCATTTTTGTCAATGGGATAAACGAAATAATGAGGTAATATGGTTAACTAAGTACCCTTGCCTTAATATAAATAGCTCGATAATTGCGATACTGATGGTCGTATTAATATATTGCTGCATTAATCGTCATTAACTTGAAACACATTCGTTATCATTACCAAGTTATTGTAATTCCAAAATGTAATGGCGAGGTCATTTATGGTAAGGAATGTTGCAGTTTTATTGTTATTGAGAATAAATAAATTATTGGTAAATGTAATTCATTGCAAGATTTTCGTAACGAAAAATATAAGGTCGTTATCAAGTATGGTTGTTATTATTTTACGATAATGAATTTTCGCGCAAGGCTAAAGCAAGTCAGTGTTAACGCCAGAAACTTTACCCTTGACCACCAACGAATGGTCTTATTTTCGAACGAGATGTTAATGTCCTTTACATCTTGACTTAGATTCTGCCTTGATTCCCTATGCACCATTCTTTTAGTTTAGCTTAGTTCATAATTAAAGAGATATTGAAGTAGTTCATAGGCACGATGCACTATAAACCATGCACCATGCTTAAACAGTTAATTTATGAAAATGATGCTAATATTATTATTGTATTAGGGTAATGATCCATGAAAAGTAATACTTAATGTTAATGCTTATGGCCAAGTTAATGCTAAGGTTATTATGGTGTTTGGCAATGATTAATGTGATGTAATGCCTAATGTTAATACTTATGGTCAAGTTAATATTAATGATATTTGTTTTATGGTGATGATAATGTAATGAAACGCTCAATATTGATGTTGATGGTTATGGAATGGCTAATGTTGATGTGTTATCGTTTTAGGGTAAGGTTATTGTAATTGACATAAATAACACATCAGATGTAATGTGATGGTCATTGTATTATTTATTGTAATGTAAAATGAAAAATAGTTGTTATTTATGGTAGTGTTGATGAAACTAATTATCCTTAATAGAAGATAAAATATAATGTCTTGAACTAAGTGCAATAGGTCAATATGATTTAGTAAATGGGGGTGTACAATCAATTGAGATTGCCTCAGTAAGGGATTTGCTTAACAGTTGGAATTGCTATAAATTGAATTTACCATTAATTGACTTGCGCATCGTAGAGGCCATGGTTGATCCTTAACTATTGTTGTACTTGGATATATATATTTTATTGCTTAGTCTGCTTGTGTTGGGCGGGATGTAGACACCTCCATGTTCCTCAGAATAGTCACCAGCCCTGAGACCTTAAATGGTTAAAATCGATGGGAACCTTGGCTTGAGCGTTGCTTATGTGTCTTGGAGGTCCTAACCATTGCAGGGTAGGACGGACGGGTAGTCAGTCATTTTATGTTTTCAGTTGATTGTCGTTCATGGTTTGCAGAGGTTTATGTACGTCTTAGATCTTTATGTTGTCATCACAGTGCATGCGTCATGTTCATCATCGTATGGCGATGCAGAGTTGAATGTAGTTATTATCCTTGTACACATATGCACACACAAAAAATAAAAATAAAAAAATTCACTTGTTATAAGAAGTTGTGGTCGTAACGAGGAGGTTCGTTACATATGGTATCAGAGCGGGTTCGACCCGCGACTTGGGATTCACTACGACTTTTGTGACATGATTTGGTTTGATTATACTGTTGTTGATCGAGTTGATTATGTGCGTGCAGGTGATCATGGTTAGAGGACACTGCAGAGGCAGACGTTGGGGTGCTAGGGGAGGAGGCGTGATGCCTCCAGTAGCATCCACGCCTGAGGGGTCTAACCCCCAGGGAGGCGAGCAGGTTCTTGGACAGGAGAAGATAGCAGTTAGCGACGTGGTCGGGATGATGAGATCTTTTCAGGGCATGTCTGAGGCACTGATCAACTGCTTGGATAGAGATGAGGCTAGGGCGTCGGCACCCACTGAGGTTCCACCATGCACACTGGTCATTACTGGTAGCATTCACCGTGAACTTGAGAAGGCAAATTTTCCCAAGTTCTTTGGTGCCCTGGATGGCGCCGCCGCCAAGGCATGGTTGGAGAACATGGCAATGTACTTCACACTTAGCAACTATACCTCCAACATGAAGGTTCGCATGGTGGTCTTTCAACTAAAGGGGAGATCTCTTCTATGGTGGAAGACGCTCCTACCACATCTGAACATGGTCGTCGAAGACGTGTCATGGGAACTGTTCGAGGAACGGTTTCGGGAGAGGTACCTTTCAGAGGAATTCATTGAGCGTCAACTCAATGAGTTCAATGCATTACAACAGGGAGGTCGTACGGTGCCTGAGTACGAAGCACGTTTTATGGATCTAGTCCAGTATGCTCCGCACCTTAACACAGAGAAACTTAAGGTCAACCGGTTTGTGTTTGGCCTTAACGACAGCCTGCATGCAAAGGTTAGGATTTTGATGCCTCAAACCTTGCATGATGTTTTCCAGAAGGCCCTCATAGTAGAGGATGAGCTTATCAGTGGGGGTCAGACCAAGACTCCAGCGAGACCAGTAGGGCGAGGTTCATCTGGAACACCGCAGCACCAGACACCAGTGAGACATACGTCGGGATATCATGGCTTCTAGAGGGGATCCACTTTCACTACACCCCGACGACTGCTGCCTCAGCATCAGACACCTTATCGGGGACCACAGCATCAGCAGCAGCGTCTCCCGCAGCAGCAACAGTTTAGGCCTATTCAGCAGAACAGACCAGGATTCTAGGCCAGTGGGTCGTCATCTTCTACTTCGAGTACTAGGACTACTGGGCCGAAGAAGGGGTGTTGGACATGTGGGGAGCCACACTACCAGCGCGACTATCCTGTGGAGAGGACCAGAGCGTCCGGCTCAGCCGGACCCACTACCGTGGGAGACATGGGCAAGGCCAATCGGATTCATGCAGCGGTGAATAACCACCAGGCAGAGCACCAGTCGACTATGCTCGAGATGACAGGTACCATCGTTGACCAGACCCTTAGTGTTTTGATAGATCCCGGTGCTACTGAGAGTTTCATTTCTGGTGTAGCACTAAAAAGGATTAAGGTAAAGGCAGTCGACCAAGATGAGTTTGTCTTCGTCGAGATGGCTTTGAGAGCCAAACAGAAGGTTGGAGGAAAAGTTACGGGTTGTGCCCTTAACCTGGGAGAGTTTGTCATGAGGGTCAACTTGTACGTCACAATCTTAGGATCGTATGATGTCGTGATCGATATGGATTGGTTGGAATCACATGAGGCAATACTCAACTGTAAGATGAAACGGTTGAGCTTGGTGGATGACGAAGGACAGAGACATGTGATTGTAGGACGGAACAAGGGAGTCTCCCTGAGGTTCGTCTCTTCCTTACAATTACGGAAGAGTATGCGCAAGGGGTGAAAGATTTATGTGATCCTTGCGCTAAACGAAAAGGGAGTAGCAGAAGTTCTAGAACACCTTCCGGTGGTGAAGGAGTTTGTGGACGTATTTCCAGAGGAGTTACCTGGGCTGCCGCCGGAAAGGGAATTGGAGTTTACCATAGACCTGAAACCGGGGACCGAACCAATAGCAAGAACGTCGTATCAGATGTTGACCCTGTAGTTGCAAGAGTTGAAAATGCAACTGAAGGAGTTGCTGGACCTTGGACTAATACGTCCTAGTGTTTCACCATGGGGTGCACCTGTTATTTTCATTTAGAAGAAGGACGGATCGTGGAGGCTTTGCATTGACTACCGTCAACTGAACAAGGCTACGATCAAGAATCAGTCTCCCTTACCAAGAATTGATGATCTGTTTGATCAAATGAAGGGTGAAACAATGTTCTCCAAGATAGATTTACGATCAGGGCACCACCAGTTGCGGATCAAGGAGGATGAAATCCCTAATACGCCTTTAAGACGAGATTTGGACATTACGAGTTTACGGTTTATCCATTTGGACTGACAAATGCCCCAGGAGTATTTATGAGTTTGATAAACGGGGTGTTCCATGAGTACTTGGACAAGTTCATCCAAGTATTCATTGATGATATTTTGATCTACTCTCGGATGACAGAGGAGCATGATGAGCACTTGCGCTTGGTACTACAGTGTCTGCGAGAGCACAAACTATATGGGAAATTGTCCAAATGTTATTTTTATCAATCAAGGATTCACTACTTAGGGCATGTCATCTCTGGCGAAGGTATCGTCGTGGATCCAACCAAGGTCGAGGCTATTAAGGAATGGCATGCGTTGACGAATGTCATAGAAGTGTGTAGCTTTATGGGTTTAGCAGGATACTATCGACGGTTTGTCGAGGGATTTTTGAAGATAACGAACCCGATCACGGAATTTCAGAAGAAAAGCAAGAAGTTTGTTTGGACTGAGAAATGCGCGGAAGTATTTCAGAGGCTTAAGGAGTTGTTGACAATAACACTGATACTCAAAGTCCCTGACATGGATGTGGACTTCTTGGTATGCACTAACGCATCCAAGGAAGGTTTAGGTGGAGTCTTGATGAAAGACGGACGAGTGATTGCTTACATTTCAAGGAAACTAAGAAGGCATGAAGAGAACTACGCCACACATGATTTGGAGTTATTGGCCATCATAGATGCCTTGAGGGTTTGGAGACACTACCTTGTTGGGCAAAAATTTGAATTAAAGACTGATCATTGTGGACTCCAACACATTTTTACGCAAAGCGACCTGAATGTGCAACAACGACGTTGGTGAAAATTGCTTAGCGAGTACGACTTTGAGATTACTTACATAAAGGGAACAGTGAACCGAGTGGTGGATGCTTTGAGTCATAGGCCACACATCTTTTTGGTGTTGCCTCTTGAGACGAATCTACGTGAGAAGATTCTCACCTTACAGCGTGATGATGACTGGTACAAAGAGGTCGAGGGTTTTATCGAAAAAAAAACCATGATGGTACCACAATATGAGGGATTTTCATTTGATAGGAATGGGTTATTGAGGTTTAGAGGTCAGATTTACGTACCGCCAAATGATGAGTTGAGGATGTTGATCCTGAGCGAGGCTCATAGAGCAGTTTACATGGCTCACCTAGGAGTCACGAAGATGAGGGTAGACCTGAAACCCTTATTCTTCTGGAAGGGAATGAAGGCTGACATAGTCAACTATGTGGCCAAATGTCTAGAGTGTCAGTAGGTAAAGGCTAAACATAGACACCTAGCAGGATTACTTCAACCACATGCCATTCCAGAATCAAAATGGGAGGTCATTTCGATGGATTTTATTGTTGGATTTCCACTGACGGCAAGGAGACATGATTCAATTTTCGTAGTAGTAGACACTCTGATGAAGAGTGCTCACTTTATTCCTGTGTGTATGACTTATCAGGCACCTGACATAGCGAGAGTTTTCATCAGTGAGATTGTGAGTCTGCATGGCATGCCTAAGAAGATCATATCCGATCGAGGATCGGTGTTTACTGGATGATTTTGGATGAGTTTGCAAGAGGCCTTGGGAACCCAACTTAAGTTTAGTACTACATATCACCCAGAGACTGACGGAAAGACCGAACGAATGAACCAAACCTTGGAAGACATGTTGTACATGTACGTGATGGACCAACAAAGCATTGGGAGGAATTCTTCCCTCTAGTAGAGTTCGCTTACAACAACAGTTGCCAGAGCACCATTAAGATGGTGCCTTTTGAGTTTCTTTATGGGCGACCGTGTCAGATGCCCTTGAGTTGGGATCGTCTTGAGGATAGGGTCCTGGTGGGACCAGAAGTGATCCAAGAAATGGAAGAGCAAATGCAAACCATAAGACAATGGATTAAAGAAGCGCAGGATCGACATAGTTATGCCGATGTGCACCGAGTCGACCGTAGTTACGAGGTCGACGATCGAGTCTTCTTGTGGGTTAATCCACATAAGAGTTTGATCAAGTTTGGAAAGGGAGATAAACTCTCTCCTAGGTTCATGGGACCTTTCACGATTGTGGAAAGAAAGGGGCCCGTGGCTTATCAACTAGCCTTGCCTGATTCCTTGAGGCATATGCACGATGTTTTTCATGTATCTGTTTTGAGACATTATATTAGTGATCCTACACATATGATTAACATGAGTTCCTTGCAGGTATCATATGAGGGAGCGCTCATGGCTGAGCCAGTCCACATCTTAGATCATCGCGTTCGACAATTACGACGTTGAACAGTAGATCAGGTCAAGGTCCAGTGGGACAATTATAGTCCGCACTCGACGACCTGGGAGGACGCATATGATATGTGTCAGCGGTTTCCATTTTTGTTTGATAGATAGACTTATGATACTATGATACATTTATTTTATCATTTATACTATGAAACTTCGGGACGAAGTTTAGACCAAGAGGGGGTGTATGTAACATCCCGCTCTGGCGCACTGAGAAAACTTATTCTTTGAGGACACTTGCTCACAAGTGATCTTGACTTTTATGATATTAAAACATTTATCCTTGGTTATGATGCATTATGATAGATGACATGATGTTTTACTTCTTGGACTTAGACAGGTGCTATTGACTCAGTTTTATTGAGTGTGTAGGGTTTTGGACCTTGAGGATGCAGAGGCATCGATGGAACCCTTGGACTCCGGATTGAGTCAAGGAGTGTGCTATTTGGGTTGATTTATTTACTATGATATTTCATTGATTTGATGATATGATGTGGACATGTTCTGACACGATTGTTGATGATGGAGGCTGACGATAGCTTGCCGACTAGACTCACATATGGAGTAAAGGGGCCACACATGATTACCAAAGAGGTTGAGGGAGAGGTGTGGACAACAACCCTGCCACAACCTACTAGCACTCCTGCCGTGGCTCAAACTATAGGTTAACGATTACCTAGTTTGAGAGGATCCACGATGCTGTGAGGGCAGACTACGATAGTTGCTCACGATGACTCTAAGGGGCGCGCAATAAGGTGGGGGCCTTATAACTCAGAAGCCCTTAGTCTCCCACAAGTTCACCTGGCGGAGTGTTGACTCCAGGGGTTATTGATGTCTACCAATCAGTCAAGTTGGTGAGTGGCACCCTAGGAGCACGTGGTGCATCCTGAAGGGCACATCACACAAAAGAAACACAAGAAGCAAGTGGCACCCTTGGAGCACGTGGTGCATCCTGAAGGGCACGTCGCGCAAAAGAAACGAACGAGGTGAGTGACACCCTTGGAGCACGTGGTGCATCCTGAAGGGCATGTCGCATTGATGTTGATGAAGGAACAAACCTAGATGGACCTAAGACATTTAACACATTAAGAAATTCTTAACCAACTTCCCTAATTAAATGTCACCCAGTTCAAACTCTATGTCCTAAGTCTAAAACTTCTCTAGGATAAATTTTGTTTAACCTTAAGAAAAAGGACCCTAAAATAAAAATAAAAATTTAAACTAAAAACCACTTAAGTGATAGTTTTAGTCTTCATAATTTTTGGGGTAAAATGAAGAGAGTAATAATTTAATTGAAATCCGTGGTTTTAAATTGTAAAGAACAAATAAATTATTTAACTTGTGAAAGTGTAAAAAGATTTCAAATTAATAATAAAGGAAAAGAGTAAATAGCGCAACTGCCATTTTGGCCCTAATAGAAAGGAGGGAATAATAAGAATTAGGAAACTAAGTAATGGAGGAAACATAATAAAGGAAAGATGGGAACTTATGGTAGAAAGCAAGGTCAACATAGTAAGGAATCTGCAATTAAGAACCTTCTAAAATGAACTAACTTAGCAACTTCATTTTAGGGAAAGTATTTAAACCCATAAGGGAATCTAGGAACACCTAGGAGTAAACTTAGGAGAAACTCTAGGTGGGTGAGGGAATTGAGACAATTAATAAATTTAAAGAAAATAATTATTGGAGGAAAGAAGGGGATGGACGACACTTGTGCGAAGGAGAATATTTAGAATATTTTTGTTAAAACTTAATTTAAATGTAATTTAGGGAAAGTTGGAGGTTCCAAAAACTCTATTAAAGAAAGGGAAGATGAGGAAGAAAGGGATCGGCTATAAGCGTAAAGTTACGCTGTCAGAATTGTGACTTGACTGATTACTTATGGGGAGTTGGGATTTCTCAGCTCGGATAGGAGTGGTAGCTCGGCCTTGGGAGGCGAGCTAGGAAGCTAGACATACCATCTGGATAGTGTGTGGCCCCTTTGCGGCTCAGGGGGCTAAGGGGGAAGCAGAGTGCCCCTAACAATTGGCTGGGAGGTACTAGGGAGGTCTCGACGATTGGCAGGCAGGATCGCTCGGAGTGCGGGACGTCATTCGAAGTGGGCGGTGAGGCAATAGTATGCGCTTTATTTTGTAGAGTAGAATGCATTAGATAATATGTTTGTATCTAAATCTAGATTATAGATGAAATTGGCATGTTTATATCTTGTTTTATCTCGTTTTACTTTGCCTTCTTATTTCGCTGGAAAATCCTGCGTTTTTACATTGTGGACTGCATTTTATGCATGCATGGATAAATCGACTGTGCGTCTATGTTTAGATGAACAACCCAACTCTGTGTTATTGAGCTTGACGAAAATATCTATCTCTGCACCTTATGTTGATGGATTTTTGGCTTGCATTTGTAATTACGTTTTCATGTGATTAACTGTCCTCTGCCTAATAGTTTTCCCTTCTGCATTTAAACTTAGCGAATCATGGAGGGACAGGTTCGGCAATAGTGGATTCCTCCTTAAGCAATTTAAATCTTTCAAACCTGAGTTGACTGTCTTCTGTGCTAATCATTTTTCCCTTTTTGCAATTAAACGATAGAGAATCTTGATGGACTATGTTTGCAGCAGTAGATTCCTCTCTTAGCATTCAACCTTTGGCAAAATGTTTATTAAATATTCTCAGCACCAACATTTCCCTTTTGCTTTTAATATTAGCAACCAGGGATGGGAAGTAACTCTGCAACGACAGTTTTCCCTTGTGAACAAACCTTTTTTTTTTGCCCCTTCTGAACTCTAGACAATGTTGGTACCTTAGAACTGTGCGATTGGTAGTTGTGTGATCACAGTCGATCTACAGCATGGGTTGTGACAACTTGTAGAATTTTAGCAGCAACAGGGGTGTACCTTGATGTGCCATCCTCGCCATACGATCTCTGGACACCTTAACGCGTTGTAGGAGTTTATTTGACAACCCTGTGGCAGCACAGTGTTTTGGCCATTATCCTTTCCATCCATCACTATTCTCGCCTTTAATTGGAAGGGTCTGTTTCTGGATAAGCATATTGTTGTAGCTCGGGACAATCCACCTTTTTTTTAATTTAGTTGTCAGAACCATCGACAACGATGGGTTAAATCTAGCCAACTGTCAGCACGCTTGACTCCTCAGCGTTTAAGAGGTTTTCGTTTTAGTTGTGGCGCCTTCCCCACTTCTCTTGCAGTTGAGAGCAACTCGTAATGCTAACCTGGATGTGGAGGACGCATAGGGATCTGTTTTGAGACCCCCTTTACCCAAGATGACTAGCTACCTCACAAATAGAGAGAGCGGCATCTTCTGTTAGAGTTTAACCTCACCCGATTTTTTTTCCAACGATCATGTTGGTAGCTTATTCTCCTGGTCGCTTATGGAAGTCATGGACGACAGATCGCGTTAGCATTCTTAATTAAGGGGAGAATTGAGAGTTGCTGGGTAGTCAACCTCCGCGACCGTTTAGTTTGCCGGATTTTAAATTCGTGCATAAATTTGCAGAACCATATCTTCTGACAGCAGTCTCATTGGGCACCTGGCCTTGCATAGAAATTGTGCACCACCTTAGGTATCTTATCAATTCCGTGATGATGATTTTGGCATAATCTCCATGTACTAGGTGATGACTCTCCCTAATCACACCCGTCAGCAAGTTAAAGATTCCGAAAGGATTTTTGTTTCGATTTTAAACATCTGATTTTACCCTCGCTGAAGACCTTATACTTTATTTAAAAACTTCACTTGCATGCTTTTCAAATTGACTTTGTGTTGTATTCGTCCAACGCTTTGTTCCTTAGTTAAAATTATCATTTTATTTTTCAAATCGATCCCCCAGAATCAGAATTTAGTTGAATACTTGTTATTAAATCTTGACTTGCATTCGTTCCAGATCGATCATCCTAGTAATGAAATCAAATGTTAGTTGATTACCATAATTGACTACTTTCTCTTTAGAATCATCTCAAAAAAAACCCTGAATGTAACGAATTGTGTATATCCATATTTTTAGCTTTTACCTTATAGGTCAGGTTGAGACTAATGTTGTTTAAAAAGTTGACATTTCTTATTTGCAACTATTTAAAAACATATGAAGTCTACTCTCCCAACTAATTCAGCTTTCATTTTTGTCATTGGGATAAACGAAATAATGAGGTAATATGGTTAACTAAGTACCCTTGCCTTAATATAAATAGTTGGATAATTGCGATACCGATGGTCGTATTAATATATTGCTACATTAATCGTCATTAACTTGAAACGCGTTCATTATCATTACCAAGTTATTGTAATTCCAAAATGTAATGGTGAGGTCATTTATGGTAAGGAATGTTGCAGTTTTATTGTTATTGAGAATAAATAAATTATTGGTAAATGTAATTCATTGCTCGATTTTCGTAACGAAAAATATAAGGTGGTTATCAAGTATGGTTGTTATTATTTTACGATAATGATTTTTCGCGCAAGGCTAAAGCAAGTCAGTGTTAACGCCATAAACTTTACCCTTGACCACCAACGAATGGTCTTATTTTCAAACGAGTTGTTAATGTCCTTTACATCTTGACTTAGATTCTACCTTGATGCCCTATGCACCATTCTTTTAGTTTAGCTTAGTTCATAATTAAAGAGATATTGAAGTAGTTCATAGGCACTATGCACTATAAACCATGCACCATGCTTAAACAGTTAATTTATGAAAATGATGCTAATATTATTATTGTATTAGGGTAATGATCCATGAAAAGTAATACTTAATGTTAATGCTAAGGTTATTATGGTGTTTGGCAATGATTAATGTGATGTAATGCCTAATGTTAATACTTATGGTCAAGTTAATATTAATGATATTTGTTTTATGGTGATGATAATGTAATGAAACGCTCGATATTGATGTTGATGGTTATGGAATGGTTAACGTTGATGTGTTACTGTTTTAGGGTAAGGTTACTATAATTGACATAAATAACACATCAGATGTAATGTGATGGTCCTTGTATTAGTTATTTTAATGTAAAATGAAAAATAGTTGTTATTTATGGTAGTGCTGATGAAACTAATTATCCTTAATAGCAGATAAAATATAATGTCTTCAACTAAGTGCAATAGGTCATTATGATTTAGTAAATGGGGGTGTACAATCAATTGAGATTGCCTCAGTAAGGGATTTGCTTAACAGTTGGAATTGATATAAATTGAATTTACCATTAATTGACTTGCGCATCATAGAGGACATGGTTGATCCTTAACTATTGTTGTACTTGGATATATATATTTTATTTCTTAGTCTGCTTGTGTTGGGCAGGATGTAGACACCTCCATGTTCCTCAGAACAACCGCCAACCCTGAGACCTTAAATGGTTAAAATCGATGGGAATCTGGGCTTGAGCATTGCTTATGTGTCTTGGAGGTCCTAACCATTGCAGGGTAAGACGGACGAGTAGGCAGTCGTTTTAATTTTTTGGTTGATTGTCGTTCATGGTTTGCAGAGGTTTATGTGTGTCTTAGATATTTATGTTGTCATCACAGTGCATGCGTCATGTTCATTGTCGTATGGCGACATAGAGTTGAATGTAGTTATTATCCTTGTACACACGCGCACACACACACACACAAAAAAAAAATTGCACTTGTTATAAGAAGTTGTGGTCATAACGAGGAGGTTCGTTACATTTCACCTTGAATGTTGGACTGTGTTGTTGTTCACTGGACACGTTGCCTTAAAGGATTGACTGAGCGTGTGGTGGAATAGATGAAATCACCTCAATCACTGATGCGTGTTAATCTGTGCTTGACTCTAGCTTAGACAACCAACTATTGATTCAAAGATTGTGCTTGAGATTTGCCCCTGCCCTGAGTCCTTACCTTTATATTTTTTTTTCCTGGTAGTAAATTGTATCAATGCCGTATTAATTGCTTATTTATTATTTCTAAATGCCTTGTTATATGATTTACATCAAATGCCCAGTTATTTGTTATCTGCCTTATGATAAATGTTTTGTTTTCGCTTCTTTATTCAATTTCATGGTAGCATTCTAGTTTAACATGGTTGCCATGGTTATCAAGATTTATGACTTAGTTTTAGTTTTCTCATTGTTGATTTAGATGCTATTACATGGCATAATGCTTGGATTCTAACTATAATCCCGCACCATTAAGTTGTGGAGTTGAATGTGTCATTTGTGAAAAAGGGTGGTTTTATAATTCTTGTTATGATTAGATTGGTTCTAACAACACTTACCTTCATCTTTTAAATAATATAAATTTCCATGGCTAAATTAATAT
>SNQJ01S0033118.1:94531-149534 GCA_010110895.2 Picea sitchensis | reverse complement strand
CGCAAAGGAAAACTTTCACAGGGAGAGATAATATAATCACTGGATTCTTTAGTAGCATAAATGATGAATAGCAGAAAAGACGAGAAAGATAATTTCAACAAAGAAGCAGTTAAGAATTTCTTTATTGAAAAAACCAGAGGATAAAACACTAAAATATTTTGAGTCAGAAACAGGGTATACGAGATAAATCCTGCAACATTCGTTACTTCTAAAGACTAGATTTAGAAAACGGTATGATAACCAAGCAAGAATCACATTCAACTTAGAGAGAAAAACATCACCAGTGAATACACACAAGAATCCTGTAAAATTGCCTCTTTGTATTAATGGAATATATCTTCAAAGAATATTACAGTCTGACAGCTTCAGGGTGTGAAGATCAACAACCCTCAATACTTCGAAATATGAAGTATTTATAACTCAAATTAAAAACGATCCTGTCATTAATGACCAGGACGTGCTAAAACTATTTTTAGCCTAACTAACTTAACAAATTGCATAAATCTAGGAATTGGTTGATGATGTGGTGTAACTGCATGCTGATTTCTAGGTGGGCCGTTGATGAAGCCTCTGCATGACCTCATCTGACTGGACAAATGACTATATTGGGACAGATCATCTGCTACTCGATCATATCATAGAGTTCCTCCCATCTAAGATGACTGGGCACGTTGACTTTGAGTAGCCTTCGATACACTTCGTCCATTTCTGTGTACTTGGCGAAGGTAGGCTTGGTGAGGAAGATGTATCGAATCTCATGTTGAATACTGATGTCCCACTGAAGTGCATCTAGAAATGCATTGCCAGTGATGCTGCCTTGAATTCCTGCAAACTTTGAACTGTCCTTAGCCACCTCGGCCAATCTCTTCTTGTAGTCTGGGAGTGTCATCAATTTATCATTGATTACCTTCAAACGAGGAAGACCTTTCTTCTGTAGAGCCTCAATCTTACTAAAGAATATTTGTACCCCTAGGTCCATGGCCTGAACCTTTTCTTTCAGTTGAAGAATTAATCCTCTCTTGGTCAAAACTCTTTTGACCTCAAGGATGGTCTCTGTTCTGTCTTCAATTTTTAGCTCTTCCAACTCTTCCATGGTCTTAGAATTTAGGAATTTGATGATCTCGTTCACCTGTGTTGGCATCTCTCCCAATTCTGATCTGATCTTCTCGATGACTTGTTTTATTCTCTGCACCAATTCCTTTTGCTCAAACATGATATGTATCATAGGCCATATCTCATTCATGGACTTGGTGATGCCTGTCCATACACTTTCTTTAACCTCGGCCAAAGTTTTTCCTGCCACTGTTTGCTTCCGGAGCTGCTGTAACTCTTGTTTGAGCTGATCTGTCACTGATTTTCCTTGGAGAGACTGGTCTGAAAGGAAGATTTGAGTTCCTGAAGGTTCTCAATCTCCTTTTTGAGCCTGCTGATCTCTGTTTCCTGCAGGTTCATCTTTTCCATAGACTTAGCCAGGTCGGCTGTCTTCTCCAGGGATGTCAATGGAGTCGTGGACGGGACTTCTGTCACTGATGATGTGCTCACTCCTGAAATTGGAATAACACTCAATGGAATGATTTCCATTAGCTTCAGTTGCTCTTTCTCTTTTAATAACTTCTCCATATCAACTTCCATTTCCTTTAGCTGTGCGTTCTGCTCCATGAGCAGCTTGAGCATTTCATCTTTCTCTCCTTCTTTCTCTGGTATCTCCTTCGCCTACGAATCCTCTGTGGGCAAGAGTTTCAATTGTTTCCTTAAGGAGGCTATGTCAGAATTCTTCTTCTTAATCATCTCCTCGACTTCTTTTACGTTTGAAGGATCGTAATTGATATTGAGGACCAGTTCCTCCAAAGTCTTGATTCTATTGTCCTTGGAAAATGACGATATCTTCTCCAACTTCAGTTGTGTTTGAACATTGTTCAGGGACACTTGCAGTTTGGACGCAGTAGTGGTAGCATGCGCCAGCGTGTAAAATACCATTTCCCCCGTCTGCTTGTGGAGATCCATCTGATCGGCTAGATGCACGTCCTTCGTCTGGAATTTGAAGGTGGCCCTTTTATAGTCAGTGATCACCTTTGGATCTAGTACCTGTGCCTGGAGGAATTCCATATGCATTCTACCCTTCTCGGTGTCGAATGCTGATAGCAACCTATGTTGTGCAGTCGACGTCTGCTTCCAGAACTGGGCGCAAGTACTACTGGTCAGGGTCTGGTTCCTTTTCCTGATCATCTCATACTTTTCAAAGATACTTAGCTTCGGTCCCACCTTGCCTGGCTGGGTGGTCAATGGAGAATCTGTAGACTTTTTAGGCAATGCTGAGGTTATGACCTTCTGGAGGCTTGCACCGAGGGGCGGCCTATCAACCTTGGTCACTGTAGTAGACGGGGCTTCTTTTTCTCTGGTCGGGTCAGGGACTGAAAAAGTCTTAGGCCTCTTGGTATGCAGCTGGAATTCTACGGAAGATACCTTAGTGATAGGGGGAGATAAATATTTCCTAGGCCTTTTCTCTTTCGGGACCTATGGCGTGGTCATTTGTGATATAGTGGCCGGGGGATCCTGTTGTTCTACTTCAACCAATGTGTTAGGCTCCCATACTATCTGGTTTGCAAATTTTTCAACTTCAGGCCTAACTTCATGGACATATGGGATGTTCTTGTTTTTTACCCTCATCTCGGAGATGATCCCACATGGATCGTAATGCCATGGGAAGCTCATAAAGAACTTCATTTCCCTCAGCATCCTGTCTGCTTCTTCCCTAGTGCCACGATTGTTGCAGATGAAGGAGCCAATCTGCCCTTTGATTCTAAGCTGTTGCTTTTTCTTCAATGACACAAAATGGATATCATCGGAATTTATTATCTGCCTTATATATTCCAAAGCAAAAATTCTGACAGGCAGATACTTGGGCAGCTTATACAGTGCCAACTCGCACCCGTATACTCTGATCTCGATGTAATCTTGGTATAAATACCAATCCCCTGTCTTTGTTTTATTCGAGAGATGCAGGATCCTCTGAACTTCATCATTTATCCGAGGCTCGGGCCTGCCGCCTAGCATACTTACCACATGGTGGTAGAATTGATCAATAAACTCCTTGAAACCGAACTCTCTGGAGTTGTGCTTGAGCAAGGAGGTCCATGATGTCACTGCCTAGGGTCTACCATCTCCATCCATCTTCTGCATGGAAAAAATGAATTTGTCCGCTTGGAAGAAGACGAACAAGTATGCCAGTATGGATGAGTATCGGAACATGCCTTCCGTGGCGAAATTCACGAACTGTTCGTGAATATTGTTCGCCAGGAATGTGCTGAAGTCAAACTGGGTGGTGGGATTTTCATCGGTAGAGAAGATGGATATAAAACCCAGAATGGGTTCATCTACCCACTGATCAGAATAGTATCCTAACAAAGCACAAAGGGAAGAGATGATTTGGTTTCCTTTAGTCGAGAACATGGAAGAAGGATAAAAAGGATTTGTGGAGGGAAATTGAGCGGATGGGGGGAGGAAAAGCTCAAATATTTGAGCCCTTTGAGGGAAAGTCATTTTTTGGTATAATTCTATAAGAATTTCTAGGTTGAAGGGTGATGCAGAGTCGACTCGGGGGAATTTCATCATCTGGTCGATGGATTCGGGCATGATGAGGAAAAGGATCTCTCCGGACGAGGAGACAACGACTCTTTGCTTGGGAATGTAGTGGGCTTGGCACTTGAGAGCGAACTTTGGAAAAGGGTGGATCTGGGGGAAGAGGTAAAGGGGTAAGTTGGACTCCTAGAGTCCGATTTCATCACTCTGGTCTAGGAAGACTTCCTTGAGCCACGACTGAAGGTCTACGAAATCAAAATCTCACTTTGTATCTGCGATTAAATGGTCTTTGTCGACCAGTGGGATCCTGTCAAGGTCGAGAGGAGGCGGGAGAAACAGATTCTCCTCTCCTTTTGCTTGTTTGGAATTTGGCGCCATTACTGCAACAGTACCTGCAATAAAACACAATGTTAGCGGGGTGGCTGTTGGTGGGGGAAACTGATTGTAACGGAGGAGAAAATGGGGTAAATCTCTCTGGTGCGATGAGTGGGTAAATGGTGAAAATAGGAAGAAAAAGGGTAGTTTTGAGTAAATGGGTGTCCGTTGGGCGTGGGAGATAGGTCAGCTGGTTAACGGATAGGTAATCCAGTAATAAATGGCCAACGGATCACTTAGAGTGTGAGATGGCAGGTGATGGTGACTGAGGGATACTGATGAGTAACGTGGCTGCTACCGATTGGGGTAAAGGCCATAGTGAGGGGGCTTGCCACGAGCAAATGGGGGGGAAGAACTGACAATAGTTATGGGACGTGACTATTTCGGGAAAATACATGCACCTAGAAACTTAGGGTAAGTGCTTTTCATGGGTTTTCTCCAAGGATTTTCAGGTCTACACCACCAAGGGGTTAGTCGAACAACATTTTAGGTATCCAAATCATGGTGCAACATTGATCATCAAACTGGTTCTTATTGAAATAAAGCAATAAAGCAACTAGCCTATATTCTAAACTAGCTTCCTATGACAATTAACCCAGATTAGACTGTTGGGTTAAGAATTTACTCTATCCTGGGGCTATCTGACCAAGATTAGACAGTCTGGCCAGATTTATTCACTAATCTAACCAAGACACTTTGGCTAAGATTAAACTGTTTAGCCAAACTCATTCACTAACCCTATCAACATCAATTTAAAAAGAACTTGGCCATGCTTGAAAGGTATGGACCAAGTTACTATTATTGCATGGGGCTTTTATTGAAATTCTTTTGTGCCCTCTTTTATTTTTATTTTTATTTTTCTTTTCTTTTTCTTTTCCTTTTCAAATTATTTGTAGAATGAAAAATTATTTGTCAACAAAAAACAGTAGAGACAGATAATATCCCAGTCACCAGTTGATCCTATAACTTATAGGGTGATAACATTATCTACGCTACCCTATTCTAACCAACTCCACTACTCAATTATGAAATAACAAACTTCTAGAAGAACCATTCAAGTNTTTTCTTTTCTTTTTCTTTTCCTTTTCAAATTATTTGTAGAATGAAAAATTATTTGTCAACAAAAAAACAGTAGAGACAGATAATATCCCAGTCACCAGTTGATCCTATAACTTATAGGGTGATAACATTATCTACGCTACCCTATTCTAACCAACTCCACTACTCAATTATGAAATAACAAACTTCTAGAAGAACCATTCAAGTAACTGATTAATTAACCAAACTCTTTGTATATGCTTCAACAAAATGAAGTCTAGAACATGAATCAACACTTCATCACAAATCCGATCTTCAAGTTTATAGTGAAACAAGGGCCGAAACTTTGAACCTATGAACGCTTACATATATATAGACACCTGATCCATATGGATGTCGGTGGCCTCACACCTGTTCCAACTAGTTCATTTTGGCAGTTTTCCAGTTTGGTAGTTTTTTCCTAGTTTTTGGGTCCTTGACTTCCGGGGCCATTTTGAGGCCCTAAACAACGTCTTTAGGGCTTGCCACAGTCTTCAAAGGGAAAATTTAGAGTTTGACAACAACATGTTTAGTCCTCGGATAGACCTTTCCAATGGGATATCGTGATCCTAAAACGAAGATCGTATGCAAAAGTTATGATCCCAGGAAGTTGATGTACTAGATTACCCCAATGAGGCCCACATGAATTTTGACGCTTCATCTCCTGGGTTTAGGTTTTTGGATGTCTAGGATTTTGTAATTCATGTTTATTGTAAAAATGCCTCCAGAGCCTCATTTTAATGATTTTCTTGCGAATATGTCCCTGAGGTGTAGGACAGTGGGTGACAGAGTGTGTTGTTAACCCACTCCGTGTTGAAAAGTCACCGGTTCGAAACTTGCGGGGAAAAAAAAATCCAACCATGTTAAGGGTTGGTGTAGCTCAGGCCGGGTGCGATCCCCGGGTGACTTTGACGACTTATATGCCCCTGAGTCGCGGTTTCTCAAGCCAAAGGTTAATCCTGCTGCCAAGAAGGTCCAGACAAATTAACAAACAAAAAAAATGTTCTTCTTGCAAATGAGCGCAACCGTCACATCTCTTCTCAGAGATAAGCCGCCACCATTCCAACAAGCTTGTTTTCCGTTGCATTCTACAGTTTCAACTTATTTCCTTATTGAATAGAAACCAATTTTATTGTATCTTTGTTATTCTGTGTTAAGCATGTTTTAATAATTTGTATTCATTTCGTTCTGCTCATAAAATCTATATCAGTGGTATCAGAGCGGTCTGCTCTTTGTCGTTCTTAATGCATGTCCCCAACGAAGTTAGGATACAAAGAATTGGGTCTCAAGCTTGTTTCTCTTGAGGACAAAATCTCTCGCACACCCAATAAACCCCTCATGACAGGAGAAAATAAAGACAACGGGACAAAAGATTCTTTCAAAATGTTTCTTGAGGAATCCCTCACGCAACATAGGAACGAGATGATGGATAATTTTGTGCAAATCCTTCGGCATCTACCAACAGGCGATGTATCTTCCTCGAGCGGAGGCGCCGCCCCCTTCAAGGTACAAATAAACTTTGATATTCCTATATTTGAAGGTGAGATAGATGTAGATTCTGTAGACAAGTGGTTGAATCTTCTAGAGGGGTATTTTTCTATCCATAACTTTTCGAATAGAGGACAAATTATTTTTGCGCTCCTCAAAGTTGTTCTCCATGTCAAATATTGGTGGGAAAATTTCTGTGAGAAAAAGGAAACAGAGGAACCCTCATTATTTATAGTTAAGGTCACTTGGGAATCCTTCAGGGATGCGATTAAGGAACAATACTACCCTGTCAGAAGTTATGACGACCTGTATACAAAATGGACCACACTGTGGCAAGGAAGAGACCAAGCAGTGCCCGAGTTCAAAAATATCTTCCATACCTTGCGCACCAAGATGGGTATCAAATATTTTGAGCGACATCTGGTGCTCTACATTGCTACATCTAGACTGAAGTGGAATTTCTGGACATCTCATCCTTGGGTGCAGCCTATCGATATGCCATCAAAATCGAGCAGAAGCTCAAGCAAAAGATGCGACAATTTGGGCCTGGGAACCCCTCACAACAAAAGTAAGGAAAGGGTCCACAGAAAAAAGGACAGAGAAAATATGGACAACATCAAGACAACCAGTCCAAGCCACAAGCAAAGAAGGACATTAGAAAGACAAAGAAAGATACCGGGAAGTGGTGCGACTTCCATAAGAGCCCCATGCATAACAATGTTGATTGCTGCTCAAAGAAGTTGTTGGTGGCAGAAGTGAAATCCTCTGAATGAGATGCAGATTCTGACTCAAAGTCAGAACTAGAAAGGGGGAGACATATCATTGATGCTGAACCCAGTGCCACCATTTCTACCACCAAGATCCAACCCAGTGAACCAGGCGATCTAGAGGAAGGTGAGCGCATTTTCCATTCATAGATGTGGGTGAAAGGCACCCCGATGCACTTCATCGTTGATAGCGGTAGCCAGAAGAACCTCATCTCAATAGAGATCATCAAGCGACTAGCCCCGTTGACAATCCCACACTTGCATCCCTACACCATTGGATGGCTCTGCCAAGGAGGTGATCTCTGTGTCAGCCAACAGTTCCGAATGTCGTACGACATCAAGCCCTTGATGTTGCTCCTCTCGAAGTTTGTAATGTTATTTTTGGCCAACCATATTTAAGGAAACATCATGCTTTATATGAGTCTAGGCCTCAAAGTGTTATTATTGCATTGAAAAAGAAATTATACAGGATACCCAAGGCAGTCCAACCTAGTGTTATTTCCCTGATCTCTGCCAAGAAATGAAGGAAGGTCATCTCTCAGACTGAGAATTTTGTCTTCTTCGTGATTCACTCTCAAAGTGAGTGGAATATCACAACCACATCTAGGGTGTTCGCGACCGATCTCTCCACACAATAGAAGAAAGTTGATAAGGTTGTGGAAGAAGACTCATATATCTTCTCCACATCAACCGAGGTACCTCTACACTGTCAGGTCAAGCATGCCATTGATATGACCCTTGACACACCAATACCCAATGGGTCAGTTTACCGTCGCTCTCTTTTGGAAAATGAGGAGATCAAGAGGTAGATCCAGGATCTTCTCTACAAGGGGCACATCCATCCCAACTCATTGCCTTGTGGGATCCCAATGATGCTAGTGTAGAAGAAAGATGGGACTTGGCGACTTTGCATTGATTACCGAGCCCTAAATAAAATCACATTTCAGAATCGGTACCCGATTCCCTGAATCGACGACCTCCTTGATCAACTCACGGGGGCCAAATAATTCAGTAAGATTGATCTAAAGTCTGGCTACCACCAGGTCCCAATATAATGAAAAGATGTATGGAAGACTGCCTTCAAGTCAAAAGAAGGCCTTTTCGAATGGTTGGTCATGCTCTTTGGTTTGACAAATGCTCCAACAACTTTCATGACGATGATGGACCATTTCCTGGGACCTTTCACTAATACTTTTGTAGTGGTGTATCTGGATGACATCCTCATCTACAACAATACTTGGGCAGAACACTTGCAGTATATTGAGCAGGTTGTGCACACCATGCAGAAACACAAGCTATATGCCAACTTTGAAAAATGCTCCTTCGACATGGACATGGTCCATTACCTAGGATACAATGTTGATCAACATGGTGTGCATGTGGATCCATCTAAGATCCAGGTCATTCGTGACTGGCTGTCCCCAACCACACTCGCTGAGCTTCAAAGATTCTTGGACCTTGCCAATTTCTATCGCAGGTCCGTGTTGGTATTCTCCCATATTGCATGGGCCCTTAGCCAAGTAACCATGGGTGGTGGTAAGTAAAAAAATTTGTGTGGGGCCCATCCCAAAAACAAGATTTCGATGATTTGAAGAAACTCTTGTTCTCAACCCCAATAATTTCATTACCGGACATGAAACAACCCTTTGAGATCAAGACAAATGCTTAAGACTATGCTGTGGATGCCATTCTCACTTAGCATGACCACCCCATGGCCTATCATAGTGAGACACTATCGGATGCTGTTTGAAAGTACCCTAATTATAACAAAGAAATATACTCCATTATGGAGGCCTGCCGTCAGTGGAGGCATTACATTCTTGGGAAGGAGACAATCATCCACACTGATCATAAGCCACTACAGTTCATGCAGACACAAGGCAAATTGCAGAATGACTGCCATAAGAAGTGGTCCACTTACTTGCAGCAGTTCCAACTCAACATCAAGTATAAAACATCAATTACCAACTGAGTCGCTGACTGCCTCATCGAACCTCTAGTCGCAACACTCACCATGGTTCTAGAATCTTGTATCCATGAGACCTATGGATGTCCCCACCTCTATGAGACAGACCCTAACTTCGCTACGACCTACCAAATTTTGGGTGCAAGCTTAGTTGTGGCTAATTTCCATATTTAGTACAGGATGTTGTGCCATATCGACCAACTTTGCATTCCATCAAGTGAGCGCATGAAGCTGATCTGGGAAGCCCACTATAGTTGGGTGGCAGGACACTTTGGTGTCAAAAAGATAGTGGCAGTACTGTATAAACATTTCTACTGGCCAAAACTGCGATAGGATGTCGACAAGTATATTTGGTCCTACATCACCTGCACTATTTCCAAACCGACCACTAAGAAATAGGGCCTATCCACCCATATGCCTACTCCTGACATGCCATGGGAATCCATCTCAATGGACTACATGTCGGGCCTTCCATCCACCAAGAGGGAAAATGACTGTGTTTTTGTGGTTGTTGATTACTTTTCCAAGATGGCGATTCTGGTTGCCTATAAGAAGAGCATCACAACAGAGGCCACTGTCAAGCTCTTCTTTGAATGAGTATGGGTACATTTTGGAATCCCACAAACCATTGTCTCATATCGGGATAGTCAGTTCCTCATCAAATTCTGGTCGAGCCTTTAGTCGCTACAGGACGCCAAGCTCACCAAATCCACTTCTTTCCACCCCTAGACAGATGGCCAAATTGAGGCCGTCAATCGAATGATCGTGCATATCCTGCACATGTAAAATTCCAAGAACCCCTGCACATGGTATGAGAGTCTTCCCTACGTTCAACATTGTTACAAGGGAAAAACTCTCTATGGCCAAGGGTAAACCACAACAGACAGAGATGACTACATAAATCAACTCGATTCCAACATGTGCTATATAAACTAATGTGCCATACAAGGGAGAGGCCTACCTCGATCCAATCATTTGATGTCGTTCCACCGTTGAGCACTTTGACCCAAATATTTACACCTGCAAGAAGTTCTCAACAAACAAGCGATGCAAGTATATAGTGACAGTATATAAAATGATTTAGCACATCAGATAACACAATCCATTAATAAACATTACAAACATGCCCATGGATAATAATCATATATTTGCAAGATATCGATTGGATGAGAAAGGAGTATTTCTATTAATAATTGATCAACAAAAGTATCAACATTACAGACTTCCGTGTCGCCACGGTTCGAAACCAAGAAACCAAGTTCCTTCCAACTGGGTCTCCACCACTTCAATCCTCCACCAAAGGCAAGCTCATAGCAAAGAGATAAAGAGATCCCCTTTAAAATAAGGGAAGAGATTGGGGGCTGAACACTATGTTCAGACTTGAGGGACAAAGGGATGGAGACTCAATATGAAGTTATTTCTCCAGAGTAACTTTTCTCTCAAAGTTTAATGCTTTCTCTCTCTTTTTCCATAGCTCGAAATTGTTCTCTTATAGCCTCCAGAATGCAACTGAAGGGCTGAGTCGGAACGTTTCTAGTATATGGAAGGCCAAAGATCAGAGATCTTCTGTCGTGGCATGGAAACCCGACCTCATTTTGTATTTTCTGGCACAAATCCCGATATACGCGAGCTGTAGTGGAGCATCAAGCGTATACGCATATTGCAAAGTAGTTAGGGAGTGTATATGTGGAAAAATATATATTTTTGGCTCTAGATTTATCAAAAAAGGGGTATGATAAGTTTGCATAGGGAAATGGAAAAAGGCCCTCTGTGCAAGATAACAATGGTGAGGAAAATATTTCTATAACAGATGCCCCCTAATGTGTGAGATCAGAGGAGTATCTGCGATGGCCAAAATACATTATAAATAACCCATAAGTGGAGTGGTAGAGAAGCAGCTAGATGAACTCAATTGCTCATTATATTATGTACTGACTTTGCATACATGGCTGCCAAATATACAATGCAGATCCATGTGGAAAATATACCAACGAGTGTTCATGGCCATGAGTAGGAAAATATAAATGCGGTTACATGCCAATAGCTGTCATAGTCATGAACAAGGCCCAATGAAACCAGTCTCAAAATCAATCTGAAGATATCTGTATACCAAGGAGTACAATCTAACCTCCCATGATCGCTGAAGTCAAATAGGTACTGGTCTGATGAAATGGAAGAAACAACTCAGGAAAGTTGTGTCTACAAAGTGATGTCTTCAAGTCTTCAATACAATCCGCCAATGGTGCAATTCTACATCATGTGAATAAATGAGTTGAGGTTGAACACGATGAGATATCGTTTGATTACTAGTCATTGAGGTATACCGTTAACAAACACGAGACAACCTACCAATGATGAAAGTAGGTATCAAGGCACCAAGTACATCTCTACAAATGTGAATAAAGGAGCCAGTGTCAAAAATTTTAGAGATCCATTGATCAGGAGACATTGACGTATTCTCATTTGTCAATGGTGAGAGAGCTTGTCACTAATGACTGCAAACCTCAAGGTACTAAAAAATCTCTAAGTCTTGTATCCAGAATACATGAGTTGAAGTCGATGGAAACATACCCACTGAAAGGAGATCATTAAGGCATCTCTCATCAGTCAACACGAGGAGCAAAGCATGAGCTTCATGATTTGGTGGAGATCGGACAAAGAACATGTTCACGAACCAATGACCCTGTGTGTCTTTCACGTGTGCCAAATGCAAGTGGTACATGAAAAGACCCTCTGAATAGCATCCAATGATGAAAACTGCTGACAAAGGCAAGGAAACCACCAATAAGGCTAATGGCATCCAAGACACTGCACAAATCCCAAAGTGTGAATAGATGTCTTGCCGTCGAACACAAGGGAAACCACCCAGTCAACAACCCATGATGAAATGTCGATTGTTGGGTTCAAGATGACCTACCAATGATGAAAGTAGAGCCAGGGTGCATCATAAGACCAAAGTATCATGTGATTCTGAGACAAACTGAGGGTATGGATGACATGCGAAGTCAAAATTTCCGAGGAGTGGCTGACACAGGTAGATAGACTTCCTTTGAACAAGAACATGAGACATACGGTGGACTCTGGCAGCATAGGCTTAATGTTTTGACAATTAGATGCAAGAGGCATCCATAATGTTCTCTATAGTGTCTGGAAGATTAACCAGTCGGTAGAGACAATTCTGTAACGAGATCAACTTCCTAAGGCCATGCTAAACCCAAAATTATGATGACACAAGGAATTAATAACTTTGTGCTCTGTTCAAAGGTGACACAACTGCTTCCAATTACAATATAGTACTCCCTTCCCGCCCATCTTTTTTTGTTTTTTCATAACAAGCGGATGCTATGATACAGAGGAGGGAACGAGTGTCGCAAGTAAGAAAAACTAGTTCCAGCAGTGGAACATCCCTATGCTCAATGCAAGGAAATGCATGCGAGAGATGGACACTCGGGGTGATGTTCCTTCCAGGGTATAGGGTGTCAAATTGCAAAGGATATAGACAAGGCTTTGCTTGGTTGAGGATGCAAACTGCTTGGGCCATGGTTCATAACACAAAGCGAGAACCGGCTAAAGGCTCAATACTGCAAGCAAGAGCATGAGATGCAATCATAGTTTAACGCCAAAAAATGTCCTTTTTTATATATTATAGTCTATTTGGTGTGAAAAAGGGGTAAACTTGTGCCAAATAGACGTCTTTTCAAATCCAATTTACGAGTGTGAAGAAGACAAGTTCACTCAGCGATCTTTTCCATTTTTGATAGCGAGTCGGAAAAGAGATTAACTAAGACTCATGATCTTTCAAGTCCAATTTTAATGAGTGTGAAAGGGACAAATCACTCGACGATCTTTTCAATTTTAATAATGAGTCAAAAAAGAGCTTAACTAAGACTCGTGTTCTGGGAGTCCGTGGGTAGTAAGGCCACGTGTACATGAATGAGAAATGAGGCTCATTGTAAAGTCATGTGTCGAATTCTAATGGACTCCCGATCCTAAGGAAAGTCTCAGCATGGGCACCAAATGACAAAGAGGTTCTAACTAGGGTACCCATGTTTGGTAAGTCTCTACCATTTATTAACGATGCTATGATAGCAGATGGAGGTTAATGTGTCACAATAAATGGGTTTGTACCTAAAGCGTAAAAAGTGGTAATTGAAGGATAATGCAAAACTGTATGATGTAGTGAATACCTATCTTATATGCTAGATTATGAATATACCTGCCTAAGGATACGAACGACCAACCATGACATTGAAATCTGTAAGAAAATTGAGTCGAAACTACAAAAACCAGCTTAAAACCATTTTTGAATTAGTCTTTTAGACAAAATAATAGCATAAAACTATATCAAATGGGTAAAAATGTTTTATAAATAGTAATAAAATCACAATTTACTATGTCATTTTCATTTTCACCCAAAATAGTGCAATTTGGACTAACATACCTATGGAATTCAAACGACGATCGCAGGAGCAATAGGCAATGAAATCACAAGCCGTATGGTCAAAGTAACTTTTCATCCCATCCTCTTCAAATTCAATGGTTTACAATTTTGAATTGGGCTCCATTTTTTTAGTTTTTAAGGGCGCAAATTGTGTTTTTCGGTATACGCGGGTTTCTACTAATATGTCGCGTATACAAATAGATATACGCCCCTGTGTGAACTACAGGGGGCGTATATCAGGCCCTACCCATGACCGTTCTTGGATAAACCGCGTATATGTGTGCAAAATGGCAAAAAAATAAATTTTTAACTCAAAAATTGATTTGGTTTTTGCAGGATGTTGTTAGAGTGGAGGGAGAGAGAGCATGAGGAGGTAGATGCAACAGTGGAAAGGGATTCGATGGCTCAAGTGGCATTGAAAAGATGTGGTCTATACAAGTTTTGGGCTCTCAAAGGAATGAGGGCCCAAGTGAGGTTATTGGAAATGCCGGTGGGCTATTGGGATCCAGATAGCGAGAGCTTTATCCTTGATGGGAAACCATTAATGATCGAAGTAGAGGACATCTACTTCTTGACAGGACTTTCACACCGAGGAGAGGTCATGGGCATTAATTCACATGGGGCTGGAAGTAGGATGAAGGTCGAAGAATACATCGAGGACCACTGTGTTGCAGGGACTCCCATGGTGGGAAGTCAAATCCCTATCAGGGCTATAGGTAACCTTAGCCCGAAGATTATTTTGCTTGTGCTTACCAGGATTATAGGGTAAGACTCGCTGCATCAAGCATCTAGACCGCTTATGTTTTATGCACTGGAGTGTGCGAAACCTACCGTGTATGGTTGGTGTACCTCACTGCTGACCAACATGAAAGGTCAGCTGACAAAGTGCAAGAAGGGGGCAAAGAGAAACTTCAGGTTTGCCTCTATCCTTTGCAGCTTATTTTTTGGGCGGATGCTAAGCCTGAGACCTAGAGTGGAGATCATTCCTAGAGGGTCACATGATCCATCTATGGCGCGATGGGTCGAGGTCATGAGGCGACAGGGGGGAGGTAGGGTGGTGACACCCTACAACGATGATTTTTTCTTCTGGTGGGGGAGAAAAATCATAGCTCTAGACGACTATCCCTATGTGGGAATTGATTTTAGAGGTGATCCCGATATGCCACTTCCACCAGGAGCCGCCTACGGCGCCATAGGTAAACAATGTTTTTTTATATATTTAATTTTTGTATTTTTGTATTTTAAAAGAACAAAAATATTTTTTGGATGGTGTTTTTGAATATTAATTCGATACTTGTGTGGTTCCAGACATGGGTACGCAACAACCAGAGGGATTCCTACGACACAGGCAGAGGCACCGAGTAGATGAGGCAGTGGGAGGAGAGGTGGAGAGAGTCCTTCAGAATGTGCAGGGCAACCTGTCGCATTTGACACAGAGGATTCCTATGGTTCAGGTGGAGGATCTACCTAAAGCCATGCATAGGAAGGTTGTTGGTGTACCTAGAGCATGGGTACGACTCTTCCGGTGTCTCGCAAATGCCGTGGTTTTCTATCACTAGACTCATCCGGTGCCACATGCGCAAATGTCATAGGACATGTATATCGACTGTATATGTATTTTTGAGGGTTTTAGCCCCAATTTTGTAATAGAAAACACCATATTTTTTGGAAATATAAAAAGAGGGATCTTCGACTGTACTTATATGTTACAAAATGTTCATTGATTTAATGGTCTTCTTTGCTTTATTAATGTGACAAATTCCAATCCAAAACATAATTAGCATAGGCATCAAATACATGATTAGAACTTATAGGAATGTGAAAATATGTAATAAAATCAAATTGTCGTTCTAAAAGACGTACCTATAGGAATCGACGGAGTAACGACAGATCATGCACACGGTAACGACTGTTTAACTGATGTATGACTAACTGAGAATCCAGGTGCACCTCTATAGAGCGAATACCATGTGAGATAGCATCACGCAATAATTCTATAACGACGCTATATTCGGCCACATTATTCGTGGATGGCCCTAGGCATACACCACTTGAAGACACCAGCAAACCCTCGGATGAGTAAATCACCCAAGCTGTGGAAGCTAAGTTCCGTGTATGACGACTGGCTCTGTCTACGAATCCTATGTAGACCAAAGATTCCGTTGACATCTGCCAACAAAAGGGAAAACTCGATAAGCAAGCCAAAGACAAAAAAAGGGAAAAAGGTGTATATACACTAAATTTACATTAGTATACAAAGGGTTTCGCCCAAGCCCAGGGATCAAGTGTAATCATTTTTTAAGTAGAGCCCATTTCTAGGCTCAACCAATTTATTCCCTTCATAATCTTCCAACTCATAGGCTCCTTTTTCTAGAACACGTCGCACGATATAAGGACCGTGCCACATGTGTTTAAACTTTCCTGCCCCTAGCGGTTCTTTGGCTTGGTCATACAACAGGACCAAGTCACCGTCAACATACAACCGGGGATAGGCAGACTTATCGTACTGAACCTTGACATGTTTCTTATTTGCCTCGATAGCTGTAAAGGCATCTCGACGCTGCTCATCAAGACTCTCTAGGTGTACAAGGCGTTACTCTAAATTCGAAGTGTCAGGTAGGAGCTCAACTGCCAATTTGAGAGAAGGGATTTCACATTCAATGGGAAGTATTGAATCCACACCATGTACTAACTGAAAAGGAGAAAAACTGGTGGCAGTCTTAACCGAGGTTCAGTATGCCCAAAGTGAGGGATATAACATGATGTTCCAGTTGGAATTGCTCCAACTGACAGTTTTTTGCAAAATGGTCTTGAGAGACTTATTGATGACCTCTACTTGCCCATTTTCCTGGGGGTAATAAGGAGACGAGTGATCATGTTTAAACCATAGCTTAGATGCTAGTTATATTATCATTTCAATTTGAAAATGACTGCCATGATCAGTGACAATCTCACCCGGGATACCAAAACGGGCGATAATTTGGTTGAATACGAAAAAAGCTATAGTCTTCCCATTGGATTTCACAGTAGGCATGGCTTCGACCCACTTGGTGAAGTAGTCTATAGACATGATAATGTGTTGATTCCCCCCATCCGAAGTTGGGTTGCAATCAACGAAATCTACTCCCCACTTAGTGAAGGGACCGACGGTAATGACTGGGTGGAGAGGGGATGGGTGCGAGCGCATTTTCCGAGTGAACACCTGGCAGGGGTGACACTTCTTAACTGCTTCAATACAATCTTTAAAGATGGTGGGCCAAAAGTAATCGACTTGCAAGATTTTTTGGGTTGTCGCAAGCTCAGATAGATGACCGCCACAAGCCCCTTTGTGGAAATCATTAAGTACTAACTCGACTTCTTTATGAGTTAAGCAACGACGTAAGATGCTATCTATTCCTCGACGATACAAAGTGTTGCCAACGATTATATACTTTTTGGCTTGGTAACAAACATGCCGTCGATCATCTCGCGAGAGATGTTGAGCGAACTTCAAGGTTTGAAGGTATAAAACAATATCTCCATACCAGGGGTTGGATGACGAAACAAGGAAAATGTGTTCATCTGTGAATGAATCGACATGAATAACATCTTTGTCTAACCGTGGGAAATTGGATATTAACTCTGCAAAAACTAGGGATTTCTTGGACTTGGCCGAAGCAAAGTCGAGATCAAATTCTTGTAGGATGACAATCCACTTATTATATTTTCCGCCTATGCTACGTCTAGTGAGGACGTATTGAAATGGATTAACATCGGCAACCACAGTAGTTTTGCAAAGCAATATATAGTGTCATAAACGTTGGACTGCGTGGACGACAACCAAAACTAGATTTTCAATGTGTGAGTAATTCCATTCAGGACCGGCTAAATTTCGACTGAGATAGTAGATGACGTGCTTGCAGAGCTCATCATCCTCCTAAACTAGAACCATACCAATGGTCTCTTTAGACGCGGAGATATACAACAAATAATCTCTACTGTAATCAGGAGATTTGAGTAGAGGGGCTGATACCAAGGCTTTCTTTAAGGCATCAAAAGACTGTTGGGCTCGCTCATCCCAGATAAACAGGGTGTCTTTCTTCAATAGGCACATGAAACCCTTAGTGATATTGGCATAATTCACAATAAATCGACGCAAAAATTTAGCTTTCCCTTGTAAACCTTGAAGCTGTCTAATTGTGCGCGGGGGAGGCAACTGAAGAATTACCTCAACCTTAAGTGGATCTACCATGATCCCTGTCTCGGAGACTAAGAATCCTAAGAGATGGCCAGATCTAACACAAAATATACATTTATGAGGGTTGAGTCGGATTCTATATTAGTGACATCTTTCAAAAACCAGTCGAAGGTGCGTAGCATGATCCATTCTCTTGTGAGAGTGAGCAGCAAGATCATCGAGGTAAGCTTCGACTATGTGTTTGAGATCATGAAAAGCAAAAGTCATGGCTCNCATTGGAAGGTTGCTCTGACGTTTTTCAGACCGAAAGGCATTTTCCGGTATGCAAACGTGCCCCAAGGACATATGAATGCTTTCTTATGTTGGTCTTTGGGTTTGATCTAGATTTGGTTATAGCCTGAAAATCCGTCGATAAAAGAAAATATTTTTCTTCCCGCACACTCATCGAGAATCTGATCAATGAAAGGCACGGGGAAGTTATCTTTAGGACATGCCTTGTTTAGGTCAGGAAAGTCCATACACACGCGGATGGTTCCTTGCTTTTTATTCATGGGAACAGGGTTGGATACCCATTCGGTCAAGGGAACCGGGTAGATAAAGACGACATTAAGTAGCCTCTCTACCTTTTCTTTAATAAGGGGGGCCTTCCTAGGATTAATAGCCCTAAGACGTTTTCGAACAGGTTTAGCATCCGGGTAAGTCCTAATCTCATGTTCGACAATATGGGGGTCGATCCCTGACATCTCTTCATATGACCAAACAAATACGTCTTGAAATTCTTTGAAGAGGTTGGTGTAGATCAGAGTCTCTTCCGGGGATCAATCTGCACCTATATTTATGTTTTCAATCTTGCCAGGGGTAGGAGAGATATTGATTTGGACGCTAGGAGAAATACTCGTCATATTCCCTTTGGCGTAAATGCCATGTGTATCAAGTGGAACTATGGCATGACTACTATCTCACTCAGGGTAGATTTAAAATCATATTGCTCAATTTTTTCAAGACTTGGGAGAAAATAATATTGATGATGCATATCGTCCCAAGGTCTCTCGGAAACATTCATGGCTTCAAGGATGGCTTCGTCCGAAGGAAAAGTCTCATCCAATAAATCATGTGAAAAGGATAACGAAGTGGACCACACGGGCCTGAGAACTGGATCCTCCTCGACCATCTGTGAGGGAATATGATCAGGATCGACATAAGAGTTAAGGATAGCTTGATATGCAATCTCTACTACCGATAGTGGCATAGCCATGCCAACATGCGACTGACCTGCAATCGATAAAGTCGGGGAAGGTAGGGTCCAAGGGTCACTGAAATAAGAAGTGTGGAAAGGGATGGACCTCTCTACTGAAGCAGGTGCACTGGACATGGCGAAATGTGGTGAATCGGTGCCGAGAAGTCGAAAGTACCCATGAGGGAATAATACATTCTGACATCGATATTCTTAGTTTCCAGTTGAGAATTGTCAACCATAGGGATCGACGGTCCAACAGATGCGTTCGGGCTAGAGTACGCAAAGTATAACTGGTCAATCGTCACAACCTCCCCTTGATGAGTAAAACAAAGTGTGCGGAAAACGGACGATACGATGACGACCATAGGGTAAGCCCAATTGCAACCTAGTAACAATTTATAATCGAGAGGTGCATCAACTACCTCTACTTCCACTTCTACCATCTTCCCACCTAACTGGACCAAAAAGGTGGTGAGAATACCATGAGGGCGGAAGGAATGACCATTGAATGCGGTCAACATGGTAAAATACTTTGAAAGGGTTAGATAATCGATAGCTTTCCAACAGGATAAGGACATCACACAAGTGGCAACACCTTCATCAACGATCGCTCGTTTGATGGTATATTTAGAACACTCCATGTGGATTTGGAAAGCCACATGGTAGGGTAAGCGAGGCTTCACTTCTATGACATAGAACTTGATCATCTTCGAGACACTAGGTTATAGAGATCCTAAGGCAGAGAGTAAGGCATTCCTCTGTGATGGACATGTTTGGAGTACCTACAAAGAAAACATTACGTAAAGTGTTTGGTCCAGATCCTCAATGATAGAGTAGCTCTGGGCGGCTTTAGAATTAGGGTTATGGGTGGAGAGCTTGAATACTCCTTTCGGAATATGAGGTGGTGGCTCTGGTTTCTCGATCTATAAATTCATCTCTGGCGGTGGAGGAGGAGCTTCTAGGCTGGTACTATCTTTTGAAGAGCCGTAATCTCGAGAGCGAGTGGCTATATCGATTTTTGCGTCGACCATATTGATACAAACATGGTCACCATCTTGCGATGGTGGGTTTTGACTCCCACCAGACGCATTTTCAACGTTCGAAGAACTCAAGGCTAAGTGCTAGTTGTGAGGAAAAGGATTCATTGGCATAGCAGGTGGAAGATTTAAAAGCTTTGCAGCCTCCGCAAGTTTGGGGTATAAGTGTGTAAGGTGATCATATGTACAAAGTTTACAAGGAAACTTAACCTGACACTTTTCTTTCATGCCCTCTCCAGCATTATCGTTCTGTTTTCCATTATTATTCTTGTCCTTGGGTTAATTCTTCCCACCTCTAGGATTATTTCAACCTTTCCGTTTATTCCCATCTGGTTGCTGGTCACCATTTGGGTTTTTCGATGACTGCACGGAATGTACATCCACCGATTGGGTGGGTTTGGAGGATCCATATGAAGCTGGTCCTCCGACAGACTTCATTTTCGAGTCTGCATACTTTACATTGGTGGACCCCACAATGCCATCAGCATGGGGACCAGGACCCTGTCTAAGATCATGAGTCAACCGCGGTTCGTCGAGAAGAAGAAGGTATAACATCCCAGACTGAGCATAGATCAAATCGAATTGTTGGGCTCTAAAAATGGTCTGTTCCTCGCTGAAGACCCCGAAGGTAGCAACGTCCTTTGAAATGGGAGCGTACAAATATTTTAAACACCATTCTAAAAGAAAGGCCGGGGTATGGGAGTCTTAACTATCCGTTTTCGCCTACACCATTCCTAGATATGATACGAAATATGGGTACTAGAACCTTGGCATAAAGTTGACAAAATTTCAAGGCCAACATCGTAATGAATGGGTAGTTGAAAATGGTTAAGAAAGGCTAGCACTAACTATTGAAAAGACCCATATGTTCCCTTAGGTAGCTCAATATACCATTGTGATGCAATCCCGATAAGAGTGCGTTGAAACAATCGTAATCTAATAGAATCGTGATTCAAAGAATTCGATGAGCACCAGAGGTCAAAAGTAGTGATGTGATCACCAGGGTCCTCGCCATTCTTACCTTCAAACTTTGGAATGTATGATGGAAGCTTGGTGGGGATAGGGGGCCATGTGGGATCATGATTCACCGGGTCATTCATTAGTTTAGACAAATATGGCAGATTAAGCGAGGCCAGAAAGGGAATACGAGGTTGCGACACTTGACCCCATCCACCTGCAAAAGACTGAGTATTAGGAGCTGCGTTCCATCCAGGATTCTGGTAAGGACTAGGACCTTGTCCGAAATTAAAAGATCCTCCTCTGGGCAGATTCGTGAAATATGGATTGGGCATCATTCCAGCAGGAATGTTCTGATAAGGGTTATGAACATTGCCCCCAGTTGGATTAGCTCCAAACTGAGGGTTGTTAAAACAGACCCCAACTGGATTAGATCTAGGTTGGGGGGTGCCCAAGACATAAGATTGACCTCCTCTGGGTGGGAATCCAGAGGATTGAAGTGGATTCGTTATGACAAAAGTATTGGTTGAATTCGACACTGAGGGGATAGGGATATATGGCAGAACTTGTCCACCAGTTTGGTTGTTCCATCCACCTATAGAAGGATTAGACCCATGGTTAGGGAAGGGGACACTTCCTACATTAGGATTCACTTGGGGAACATGAGAGCCACCAAACAGAAAGGGAGGATAAGGAGGTGTGGTGCCCCCAAGTCTAAGGCTAGCATTATGGCCAACAACTGGGATGGCAGTCGAAGACTGCGAAGTGAAACTTGGCATACCATAAGAAAATGAACTAGTAGCCATGGGGATGGTCTGAACATTGTAACTCAGCGAGTGGCCAAAATCCCCAAAAGGGTTAGAGGCAAGAGATGAAGCACTGACTACGGGCCGAGCCATAGTACTGATGTAGGCCTCTAACGTTGCAACTGTAACGACTGCAGGTGTCGAAGGAGTGCAATTAACTATAGTGGGATTGGGAGTTGATGAACTCCCAGTGTTCTGAAGACTAGACTCAGTACTCATCCTTGTGGGATCACAAGTCTGAAAAGTGGATGTGTGTGTACCACTCCTGATAACTCTACGCCTTTTAGAAGGAAATAGCTCGAAAACCGGTGGTAACTGTAACAACCGATGGGACCTGCGAGGAAGTTGGTCCGACTCCATGATGACTTATGACTCTCAAAAAATAAAAATATATCCTGAGGCCAACTAATAATCAAAGAGAATACTAAAACATCAAACGACTAATATGCATGCAAATGAGCTAAAGTGGCTGAGTGACCTCCCTCGCTAAAGAAGGTATGGCTCGTCTAGGAGGGACCTGAGACTCCCTGCTAAAGTTTGGAGGTAACAAAATCAGTTATAAGGGCCCTCGTAGACTTAAAAACCAGTCGGTCAGACCCCCCCAGACAGGTAATCCTCCATAAAGGCCGTGTGCTATCCGACCCCTATCTGAATCAGGATACAAGTAGAATAACCCCTGCAAGTAACCTATGAGGAACCTAAGTCAAGCAACGAATAAACCATTGTATAACCGATGCACAGGTGAGCACTCATAAGTCTGGATCACCGTATGGGCAGGGTAGCAAAGCCTAAAACCTTGAAAGCATCGCCTCTCACGGAGGTATGGGCACTAGAAATATCCCCAAATATGAATAAATCCACAGAAATATCTCTGACGCTAGGTGAGTATCCAAGGATTATCCCTTCAACTAACTTCGCGCGACCTCGTGATTAACTTCGGTGTGAGTGGAGCCTCCTGATATTACCAATTATACAATGTATTTCACAAATCCCTCTCTCAAACACATAAGTTGATTTAATTTCCTTGGATAAGTTTACTCACAAAGTCCTATTCCAAGGCACTAAATCCTAGGCTAGTTTGTGCACCCTAAAAATTAAAATCATGACTAATCAATTTTAGTTTAAAGCGTAAATTTTATTGGCCGTGATTACTCAAAAATGTATGGAAATGAAACTCATGGTGTTATGACTCTGCATAAAAATAAAAATAGATATAATTCAAAGCCTAACTTTAACTTTTCAGTGAATGATATGCTAAATAGAACAATGCAATCTTCAATTTTAATTTTGCAACTCAGAAATAAAATGCAATCTTTCGCTAAATGTGCTAAGCTAATGATAAAGTTTCAAAGACAAAAAATACCAACCAATGCAAAATGCCTATTTTTTATATTTTCAATGTATTTAAAAAGAAAATGCATGGACTGATAAGCGACTTGATATATAACTTCTACTATGTATAAAATCAATCACTTGAGAAGAATACCAAGTAGCTAAGCAGACAACCCAACTACCAAGGACAAATAAAAAACAGAAAACAAAGAGAAAGATGCCGCCCAAAAATTCAACTCCAAAAAGGTTTCTTGTCATCCTAGATAATCTCAACAGGTACCACAGAGACCTAAGAAGGTTCAGTGATCCTCAAAACCTACCCAACAGTCACTGAACCAAGCAAACAAGCAAGGGGGAAGTGGTATACACTCCTATTCAAGAGAAAAGGGTGTATATACACCTCTTGTAGTGGGACAACAAGCGTATACACGCAGCTGTCAGGGAAAAAAGGGCGTATATCTTTTAAAACAAGGCTAGGCAAGGTCAAAAGGATGAAAACTCAGACCCAGAGTGAACAGGCTTTGTCCAACTACGATACAACAAGAAATACAAAGGCAAAAGAGCAATGTAAGAAGGAAAAATACTTCAACCCTTAGAAGGAAGATCTCTCCCTAGTGGAGTTGCCAATTTTGTTACAAGGGGAAAACTCTCTATGGCCAAGGGTAAACCACAACAGACAGGTATGACTGCATAAATCAACTTGATTCCAACATGTGCTATATAAACTAATGTGCAATACGAGGGAAAATCCTACCTCGATCCAATCGTTTGATGTCGTTCCACCGTTGAGCACTTTGACCCAAAGATTTACACCTGCAAGAAGTTCTCAACAAACAAGCGATGCAAGTATATAGTGACAGTATATAAAATGAGTTAGCACATTAGATAGCACAATCCATTAATAAACATTACAAACATGCCCATGGATAATAATCATATATTTGCAAGATATCGATAAGATGGGAAAGGAGTATTTCTATTAATAATTGATCAACAAAAGTATCAACATTACAGACTTCTGTGTTGGCACGGTTCAAAACCAAGAAACCAAGTTCCTTCCAACTGGGTCTCCACCACTTCAATCCTCCACCAAAGGCGAGCTCATAACAAAGAGATAAAGAGATCCTCTTGACAATAAGGGAAGGGCTTGGGGGTTGAACACTCTGTTTAGACTTGAGGGACAAAGGGATGTAGACTCAATATGAAGCTATTTCTCTAGAGTAACTTTGCTCTCAAAGTTGAATGCTTTCTCTCTCTTTTTCCATAGCTCGAAATTGTGCTCTTATAGCCTCCAGAATGCAACTGAAGGGACGAGTCAGAACGTTTCCAGTATATGGAAGGCCAAAGATCATAGATCTTCTGTCGTGACATGGAAACCCGACCTCATTTTGTATTTTCTGGCACAAATCCCTATATACGTGAGCTGCAGTGGAGCATCAAGCATATATGCATCTTGCAAAGTAGTTAGGGAGCGTATATGTGGAAAAATATATATTTTTGGATTTGGATTTATCAAAAAAGGGGTTTGATAAGTCTGCATAGGGAAATGGAAAAAGGCCCTCTGTGAAATATAGCAATGGTAAGGAAAATCTTTCTATAACAAACATAGCTACAACTGAGCCCTACATAGCTCAACCAACCACAACCCCATTCAGGTGGGGTTGGGATT
The DNA here is from genome assembly GCA_010110895.2 of Picea sitchensis. NCBI lineage: Eukaryota > Viridiplantae > Streptophyta > Pinopsida > Pinales > Pinaceae > Picea > Picea sitchensis. Next base: position 124,626 of record SNQJ01S0033118.1, on the reverse strand, counting down.
CCAACCATTGGGACCCATGGATGATGCACTTCCCATTGCAACCACTTCGACCGACTCGTCCCTCGCTTCAACTGAAGCTGACAAAGCCACTCAGTTCATTGATTGGATCCAACACATCCACCAACAGGTTCAAGATATTTTACAGAAGTCTAATGCCAATTACAAGCAACACCATGATCAACACTGGGTGCCACATAAGTTTTAGGTGGGAGACAAAGTTTGGTTGCACTTGCAGAAAGAACGCCTCACATGGCCCCATCAAAATCTTCTTCCACTTAGTTATGGACCTTACACCATCACCAAGGTTATGGGTGTCAATTATTTAGAGCTCAATATTCCCCCCTTCCTTGGCCTACACACAATATTAAATGTGGCTCTCCTTCGGCCATACTTCCCACCATTATTGGACACCTCAGAGATAACATAATTGTTGACACCAACAGAGATAGACCATGACTGCATGAAACAATAATCCAATGATCATATTGTGGACACATAGGTCAAGGGAACTTGACATAAAATGATCCAATGTTATCGAGTTGTCAAAGCAGGGCAACTCCTACACCAAGGCAAGTGACTCACCTGGGGCCAAATTCAACATAAATTTCCTCATCTGATGGGGGAACTCAACACAGTGGAGACCATTTCTCCCTAATGGGGTAGGATTGATCTAGATGGATTTCTGTGGCCTCACACCTATTCCAACTGGTTCATTTTGGCAGTTTCTAGTTTGGCAGTTTTTTCCTAGTTTTTGGGTTGTTGACTTTTGGGGCCGTTTTGAGGCCCTAAACAACGTTTGTAGGGCTCAACACAATCAATATATAAATTGAGTTAGATTTTGATGACCACATGTGTAGTCCTTAGATATACATTTCCAATGGGCTATCATGCGCCTAAAACAAATATCGTATGCAAAAGTTATGACCTTGGGAAGTTGATGTACTAGCATACCCCAACGGGGCCCACATGGCTTTTGACTCTTCATCTCCTAGGGTTAGGTTTTTGGATTTCTAGGGTTTTGAAATTCATGTTTATTGTAAAAAGGCCTTCAAAGCCTCATTGTAATGATCTTCTTTCGAATGAGTGCAACCATCACATCTCTTCTCAGAGATAAGCCCCCACCATACCAACAAGCTTGTTTTCTGCTGCATTCTACAATTTCAACTTATTTCCTTATTGAATAGAAACCAGTTTTAGTGTGTCTCTGTTATTCTGTGTTAAGCATATTTTAATAATCTGTATTCATTTTGTTCTGCTCATAAAATCTAGATCACCACTGGATCATAAAGAATGAAATAAATAGAATTTTGACAATAAGAGGATACCTTTGCCTGCTGTTCTAAATGAATGGATTGTCCGTGAGAATCCTATGCTCCATGAATGATACCAAGTTCTTTCTCATGATATGGTGAATTTAAAGAAGAACAAATAAAATTTTCAATAGTGCCAATCCCAACCTACTCAATTTCTTCTAGAGATGTTGAATTATAGATGTCAAACATGAGCTTGCTAATTTCCGAAAACTGAATTTCAATAGCTAGTGAAGAAGAAAGCTTAGTGATCTATTTATGAATTTCTTCCTTGTCTCCTTTGCTACCTACTTCAGCTTATGATATATAACTGTTATCTGTTGTTTCATTGCACCCGAAAAATTTAGAGAGAAGGGAACTAACCTGTTCTTGATCTTCAACATCACTATCTCCATTCACTTCATGATCAACCTCATAAACACAATCAACTCTGGGCTTGTAACTAGAAAAATAGTTAATTGTATTTGTAAATTTACCTTGTTGGTATAATTTATGAGCATATAAATCTGCATTCTCATTAGTATAAAAATCATATTTATCAATTTCAAGACCTAAAAAAGAATTGAAATCTGAAAATGATGCAGAAAGCTGTCCCAAATCTTTTTTCTGTTCATACACATCCTCCTTCCCATATCCTTATTTCCGTTGGTCTGCTTCCAAATCTGATTTGTGCTGATCATAAGCTTTACTTTATTCTAAAATTTCATCCCAAAATTTCTTTGGCAGCCTCACACAGGCTCAGAAATTCTTCTCGATCTCCTCACATTAGTAAACATTTATTCAAGGGATGAGGATTTCCTCTCTCCGAGATAAAGGAACAACTCAGGATGTTGAGATAGCGTATAATACACCATGGAAAAAATTTCATAAGGCCGGATCTCCAAAGGCATACTGCAATAAAAACTGTGAAACCTCTTGTTGAATGTAGAAAGGGCTTCGTCCTTCCCTCTTCTCATATTATTAAGTTCGATCAAATACTGATCAACAGATTTGTTTTCACCCCAATATCTCAGGAACACATGATGAAAATCAGTCCACAAATAAATAGAACAAGCCTTCAGATTTCTAAACCATAAAGTAACATCCCCAACCAAGGATTTGGAAAATAACCTTAAGATAAAATCCTCATGCATGATTTCAAAATTATCAACAAAATCCTTAAAAGCTTCCATGTGCTCATCGGTTGCAATATGATCATCTCCTTTGAACATAGGAAGGTATTCAAAGAACATGGGAGGGTAAGCATTTAGGCACACAAAGGCTAGTAGGCTGAACACAAAGGTCAACTATTTGATTACAAGTTTCAACAGGGACATCAAAAGGTATATCAACTTTGTAATCCACAAGTTTATAATATGAGTCAACTTCAGGAGAAATTGAAACATAGCCCTCAACTTTATCAATAGGTTCACATGATGGTATTAAATCAAGGTCAATAGTGCATGAAGAGGACAAATCTTTATTATCCAAAGGAGAATATGCATTTGTAGGCTTACAATCATCTAAATAAACAAAACATAGGATGATCCTCTTTACATGCAAAGGGAAAGACATGAACAAGATAGAAGAACAAAATTTCATGGAGAAGGCTAATGAGCTGATACCTGGTTTTTCCCTTCCGTCCTTTCATTTTTCTTTCAATAGGATTCTTCCTCCAATGGAGTCTTAGATTGTGGAATCGCTAGGTGAAAGAGTATGCAGTCTGTATGTGTCTGACTTCAGTTCACCATCTAAAGTTAGATCTAATCAATGTCGTTCTCCTAGGGAAAATTGCTTCATTTTCGTCCCCAAAAACGCCGCCAAATGATGTTAGCGCTAGAGGTTGACTCTTGACTGCTAAAGAGTTAAGCCTAACACACCTTGATTTAATTGGTTTCAAGAAAACTTAGAGAGTGGTAGGATCAACATGAAGGTAGTGAGATGACTGCAAATCAACAGCTGGCCATTGGGCATGGAGTCCATTAAAAATAATAACCCTGTCTCAACATTCTATGGGCAGCAGGTCAAGCTAACAAAACTTAGATCAGCTCCAAGGCTATAAAGAAATGGAATGATGAAATGAAGAAAGAAAAACTCCAAGTTAATAAAAAAGCACCCGGATCCTTGATACACTTACATGGAAAAATACTCAACATTTAGAAACCCTTTATGAATGTGAATATAAGTCTGAAATGTGGCTGGTGGCGAAAACTATAGTATATCCTATACTACAGTCTTCTCAACACCGAATTGCATACATATATCCTATAGCAACAAAACACATTTAAGCATATGGAAAAGAGAAATGATGAACTAAGGATAGGGAAAACAAACTGATCATGAAATTTGTTATCAATTGAAATCTTTACATAGAAGTCTTGCATAAGATTATTCAAAATATTACATAGGCTATTCACCCTCTGCAACTCTCTCTAAGTCCCTCGGACTGAATCCTCCTCTTTTACATATGATTTTCCATGAGATTTATAGATCTATGAGATAACAACTAGATCCTTAATATTTGGATCTGATCTACTTAAAATTGACATATATGACACCTCCTAGGGTTGAATTTGCACTTAGTCATATATACAAGATTACAAAAAATCTTGAAAATCAGTCCCATACCTAAAATCTAGGGTTTGTCTTTTAAAGCATTAAATACATTCAAATCAAATCAAATATTTGAGGATGTTTAGAAAAAATATCCTCCTTGAACATGCATGTGTCCTATTGACTTGAAACCTTGTCTTGGCACATGTGGAATCAAACTAAGGGATAACTGTCCCATTTCACAACATATGGTGAATTTCTGAAAAATGAGCTGTAAATATCTGCTTGTATCCACCAAACCATGAAACCTATGTAAAACCAGAGGGAGTTTTTTGTATATGAGCTTGTTATTGAGGAAAAAATCTTTCTTTTTTTTCAAAATTCCTCTCCGTATCCTCGTAATATGTTCCCAAATATGATGACTAAAACATAAAAAATCCTCTATTTTCAAATCTGAAAAATGAGTTGTAAATATCTTCTTGTATCTCCAAAACCATGATACCTGTGTAAAAAAAGAGTGAGGTTTTTTTTATATGAGCTTGTTATTGAGAAACAACTGTTTCAGTTTTTCAAAATACCTCTCCATATCCTCGTAATATGTGCCCAAAGATGATGACTAAAACAAGAAAATTCCCTTATTTTCAAATCTGAAAAATGAGCTATAAAGATCTGCTTGTATCTCCCAAACAATGACACTTGTGTAAAAAATGAGAGAGGATTTTGTATATGATATTGTTTTTAAGAAAATCCTCATTTTAGTTTTACAAATTCCTCTCCTTTTGGTGAGAGACTGAGTTTGAACTTGACTGCAAAAATAATAATTTTCAGAAAATCCCCTGTTTTCTGCTTTCTCCTTTTTTCATACAATACTGCTCCAAAACTCTTTTCTGAAGATAAAAAAGGTGTCTTATGTGTATTTTAGGGTGTGGAATAATTTCATTATCATGTTTCACCATCAACCATCACAAAAAACTCAACATCGTGTCATTTGTTGAAAAATAGGTTGCTACAGGTGTTCCTATGTGGAGAGCTGTGGGAACTTACTATAACGCCTTGAATAAGCTATCTTTTAACATTTTTTGGATGTATTTTTTTTTTTTCAAACTCTGGTAATTATGAGACAGTCATGAAAAACATGTGCATAACTCCTCCTATCCTTTCTTACAAGACTAAATATCTCTCATTCCTAACAACATAACATTATTTTGACCCCCATGATAAAGATGTTGAACCTTTAACAAAATATGATGAGGATTTATAACCTATAAAAAAAATTTGTAATGAAGAAAGTACAGGGTGAGAGATAAAACTTTGTAGAACATAAGAGGTGATAATCGGTCTTATTTAACTTGTTGGGAAGAGAATTTGCACATTGAGCTCATTTCTTTTCACTTGGTTGTCATAATTTTGAAAAACGCAAGGGAAGGCCCAAAAAAACATGTTGGAAGCTCAATACCCAAACACTATGAAAATTGTTAGCATCAAGTCTATTTATGAGATGACCTCAGAAAACCACCTGGATCAATGATTACCCCTTTACCAATAATGGTATCCATTGTGTCAATTTCATGCACTAGATAGGGTAACTTTTGTTGGTTTTGGATCTTAGTGAACCACTTTCCCTAGTTTAGATGTTGCCTTGCTTTGACAACCCAAAAGAGTTGTATATTTTGTTGTTGGATGCTATTAATTTTGATGTTCATGAGATAATGTGTTGTAGATTTCTCAATATAGTTGTTGATGATTGCAACTATGTGAGACATTCTCCAGCTTACAAACCTGTGAGGTGTGGATCATTGCAACTATGTAAGTCTTTCTCTCAGCTTACAAACCTGGGAGAAATCCCCTAAGAAGGGTACATGGTTCCTGCCCGAGACAGAGCTAGGAACATAGAGATGACCTCCTCCATTCAGAGAGTTGATAAGAACTCCAGATGATTATTGAGTGAGAAAGGCAATCTGTTGAGTTGGACATTCTTATGGCTAAGCACAAGGTGAACGTGTGAAATCTCAAAGTGTTGGCTGCAACATCATGTGAACATAAATGAAGATGATATATATATCTCCTCTAATGTAATATCCCCAAGGATGAGCCCAGTTATATTATGTATTGTAAACCTTTTTTGTAGGCTGGTGAGTCGAGTGTTGATAAGATGGCAAGATTATGTGTTTATTAAGCCGGAGAGCCTAAGTGTTAAAGGCCAAGGGCCTGATTTTGTATATGTAATTATGAAGATCATTAATAAAATATAAACATCGTTGCGTGCAGACCGACCACGAAGAAAGAGTGATGGGGGACTAAGCTTCCACAAGGTGGGTAATGGATAGGGGGTTGAAAGGTTGGAAAGATGGGATAAGCTTAGGGGCTTAAGTCCTTGAGAATAATAATTTATTATTATTCCAAAGCTGTGTGAAAGACATGTTTTTATCCTAAGTCCCAGGAGAGGCAACGTGTGCAAAAGGAAACATATGCAGCTCTAGGAAGATAAGTATCGACCTGGGCGCATGCAGTTAAAAGCTGAAGCGCAACTGTGTTGGGGGGTTCTCTCTTCCATTTTGTCATTCTCCGCCTGAGTTCACTGGGATCGGGGGCGTCTCATCGCTGGCATACCTGCACACAGTGAAGGAAACCCTCACGGGAAGGTTGTTCATTCTACTAGTTTCCTGATCCTTCGTCTGAAACCGTGGGATCTCTGTGATCGACCTCTACGCTTTTCTTTCCCCGCACCTTGAAAGCAGTGGGAAAAACCTGTGGAATGATCCTTTGTCTGAACCATGTTACCTCTACGTGGAACCTCGACACAACGACGCATCCTGAATCCCAAAATCTGAGAGGCGTTCTATGTTTTCTGAGGAACCCGACACCTGGGTAATTGCCTTATCCGTGCCATGTTTTAGCGTGGGCTGTTGCCGCCTGTGGTGCCATGCCCATATACTGTTTCTAGTGTCATCCCTGTGTGAATAGGTGCTAAACCATTTCTATTGTTCTCACCTGGCTAGAGATGAGTCGAGGAGTGTGCTGAAGAAGCAGGTTGTCAGGCTCGTGGTAGAAGAGGGAGGTTGTTTGGCCTGTGAGTAGATCTCTCTAGGTAAGAGAGTCTGCTGGGAAGTGGTTTTATCCCAGAGAGAGCCTAGCACCAACTACGGATCTATGAGAATTCATGATCCGACCTGTTGTCGAGACCCAGAGAGGGCGGTGAAGCAACTGATGGACTATGCTTGTGAAGGTGTATACTCTCGGGTGGAAAATGCATGTGGTGAATGAGAGTCTGTGAGTAGTGGGCGTAAGAAGGCTCTTGGAGAGAATCTTTTTGGTTGCATTGTGCAACTTTCCTATAACCCTAGCCTAGTCTAGGATTCCCTTGCCTTGGGTGGAGCTTAGTCCCAGCTCAGGGGTGACCCACTGCTGAACGTGATGAGCAACATGGTCTAAGATTGAGAGGTTCGTGGAAGGTCTGCATGTGGTTGGTGGGATTACTCCAGTTTAAAGATAAGTATTAATATTTTTACTTAATTTATATGTGATGCATGTCTGTGTCTTTGAAATGTTATCATGTATTCCGTTGCAAGTATGAATTGCAATTGTTTTCCATTAATTCTGTATGTTAGTTGTAATTCTGTAGTTACTTTGTATTGTTTGTTTAAATTTAATTAAATATGCATGTTATATATATATATATATATATGTATGTATGTATGTATGTATGTGAATGTTCCACGTAGTAGCATTGCTCGACAATGGGGTTGATGGCCGAGGATGTTACAAATTGGTATCAGAGCTTAGTAGTGACATTGCCCAGCCTGTTGGTGGCTGGGGATGTTAGAAATTGGTATCAAAGCCAAGGATTTCAACATTGAGCTTGGATGGGCCATGTTAGTGGAAAGTGAAGCAAAAGTTTCGAAAGAATTGTTGTCGAAGTAGACAAAATTCGAGTTCAGAGCCAAGGTTTTAACGCCGAACCTAGATGGGTTGGATAAGTGGTCTTTGGACACAAAGTTTCAGGTGGAAATTATGTCTAGAGGAACCAATTTTGGACCTTAAAAACGTTCCTGAGTGATAGTATGTTACCTTGGCCGTGTTAAGAAGCTCAGGAGGAGTAGCGGTATCGTAAAACCACAACAGAACTGATGTTGGACCGCAGAGTAATGTGTGAACTGGTGAAGTATTGAATAAGCTTCAATTGTTTCTCTTCTTTGAGTTTTCGAGTGCAAGCAGTGCACTTTGTCCGCAAGGAGTGCATTGACAGAGGTAAGTTAACCTCAGAGAAGCCAAGGAGAGATACCATTCAACCTTCATCAACAGAAGTGCAAGGAGTGCACAAGAAGAACTCTGTGTTGAGTTCAGAGAGAGATAGATTCACTGAGAACTATGTAGGGCTCTGCCAGGCGAGCATTGAGCGAGTGCAAGTGTGCACAGAGAGAACTCTTTCTCAAGTTCAGGGAGAAGAGTATCAGAGGAAGATATTCATAGAGCTGTTGAACACTTTGTAGAAAATGCACAACAAGGTGTGCTTTTAGCAGACGGTTGATAGGAGGGCATGAAGTTTTCCTTTGAAAGGAAACAAAAGGGCCGAGACCCTTAGGAGACTGAGTAAATAAAAAATATCAGAAGAGATAATGTGAGGAGTGCGTAGGAGTCAGAATTATTCCAAGTCCCAAAGCTCAGGAAGGATAGCATTAGTAGAGACGCAGCTGATACCCAAGATAGTCGGGTTCACAAGAGAAAGTTCAAAGGCTGAAACCTTTGAATATCCACAAACTCTTCCAAGTAGGAAGGAGTCAAAATATCAGGAGGAGGAGAGACAATAGTCATCAGATGTGTTGTGGGGAGGATCCTGGACCATTAGATTCGTGTCCAGGAAAGAAAAGGAGAGCGCTGAGGAGGAACAGATCCCATCCATTGGATTTGAGCACGAAGGACCAACAATTGTTGGATCTGAAGGTAAGTGCACGAGACTTAACCCTTGTGTGCACGGGAGAATTGATTCACCGAAGTCCTGAAGTAATTAGGGACCATCCATCGTCAAGGCTGATAGGTGGCGAAAGATCCATAACTACGGAGCGAACCACTTCGAAAGTTTTTGGTTGGGGATGATAAGAAATCGCCAAATACCCAAAGGTTGAAGAAGATCCAGGCCATCGGTTTTTGAGAGATGCATGTCAGAAGATCTGAGACTTTAGAGAAATTCACTTAGAGAATTTCAAGTGTGGAGCGTGACAAATTCCTAAAGTCCCAAAGTCCCAATGGCCGAAGTAAATCACAACTGTTCATTGTGGAGGACATGTGGAGAGATATCAGGAAGTTCGGGGGTAGAAACCTTCGAAAGGAAGTCAGTAGGAATGAAGAAGATCTGGATCGTTGGATCCAGAAGAATGCGTGGAAGAAATCAATGTATTTTGGGTGAAAGCACTTCAAGATCATGCGAAGGACGAAAGTTTGAAATATCTGAAGCCTGAATAGCCAAAGAAGCTAGGAGTCATTGATCTGGGTTGGATAGGTGTCACCAGATCATGAACTTCGGAGAATCGTACTCCAGGGTTTTTGTGAAGTTGTGTTTCGGGATATCCCGAAGCGCCAAGCCCAAAACGTCTAAGGGTTGTTGATCTGAAGGAAGGAACGTGGATCATTGATTTGCGAGGACACACGTGGAAGACAGAGACTCACTTCGTTGGACAACCATTGATATGAAAGTGGACGCGTGGCACCAGATCAGGAACTCCGGGTACAGAGCACTCTGGAGGAAAGAAGAGGGTAAAAACGCTGAAGTCCCGAAGGAGATATCGATCGTTTATCGAGGAGGAGGTCAAAGTACCCTTGATCTGATCTTAGTTGGAAAGACCCGAAGTCTCGAAGTAATCGAGGACCGTTGATATTTGCAATAGTATCTCCCAAAGTCCCGAAACTCTGAAGTCTCCGAACTCAGATGCCTAAGGTTCCATTGTGAGTTTCAGTCGTTGGATGCTGGGTAGACGTGGACTATTGATCCACTCTACTTCGCCAGTTCAGTAATCTGGAACTCCGAGATATTGTTGTGTTGTGTTTGAAAATTCCTGAAGCCAAAGGCTCGAGTAAGCATCTATTGATTTAGCACTTGGTCATAGTCATGGTCAGATGAAAATTAAGCCCAAGGAAAACGGGGGCTAGTACCCAAAAATTGTGTTAAAGAAGGAAAAAGGGGTTAGGAAGAAAGCCTGTGGGTTTCGTCTGGTTCAGACATGCATCAGGGAGGTACTGAATACCTGGGAACCTTATGATATGGTCCAACAAATATCTAAGATCCATTATCTTAGAGAAAACAGGTCACTGCACAAGAAGTGCATCAGAGAAGAAGGACAGGGAAAATTCTTTATTCTACATCTGAGATTTTTCAGAAGTCGTGAGATCAGATGTTGGGTTTGATAAGCATCATGGAAACCCCAAATGGGATTCTTGTTTGGGGAAGATAGTCCAAGTGACAATCCTTGCACATCAAATGTGAATGCTAGGTGGAGAAAGCCATCTGCAATACATGATAATGCATGAACCATAAGTTCGTATGGAGACACAAAGAATGGGAATAAGGAAGGAAGGTTTTAGGGAATTATAACTTGTTCATGCAGAAGTTGAATGAGAGGAATCCAAATAATAATGGAATGCTGAAAATTAATAATCAACATAATATGTGATGGCAAGTATGCAAAGTAGACAAGGAATAAATCCTAGATGGAGTCAAGTCCATGAACATCCGAAGATAATGGAAGAATAAATCATGAGATAGATGTCCAACTAGAAAAAGAGAAGCAGAGAGTACAAGAAAACCTCAAGTACTAAAGTATTCCATCGGGAAAGGGCTGAAGAAGTTCAGTCATGAAGAGTAACTGGATGTTGAAGAATCCAGAGTCTATAAAACAACTTGGTGTGGAATTTGATTCATCCAAGCACGGGATTGGGATAGTTGGACCCAGGAAATTAACGAAAGCTTAAGGTTAATACCAGCTTAGTTTAGGACTATAAATGCAAAGGCAACCGAGAGTGATTTGGCTAGAAAGTGCTCAAGACAAAAATAGTCATGTACAATGACTACAATGAGAGCACAAGAATATTCAGGAATCCAGGAAGAATTGAAGACTTCTGGGATCAACAAGGAAATGTTGCACATGGTAAAGAAGTTGCTTCAATTTCTATGGCAACAAGTATGTTATGGATTGATTGGGTCAGCCAGAGGAAAGAATGCTTGCATGTTTGCAAGTGTTGTTGATGATGTTGCTACATAATGAGAGAAGCAACAAAAAGTTGAAGTGTTGGTTATAGGTTTGATAAAATAAGCATGAAAGCTTCTATTGCCATCAGACATTCAGGTAGTATAAAATTTATTAATGGCAGTCATGCAGGTAAGAGTTTATTACTCTTTTTGCATAATTGCTGAAAGGAAATTTAGGTAAGAATTTCCTCAGCCAGAGTTATTATATAAAATCACATGATTATATTATTGAGTGTATACCACTAGATGTGGTAAAGGCTGGAGGCATGTATTAATTTAAATCTTTTTAGCTTCTTAATCCACACACTGACATAGTAGAATGTCATCTTAATTTGGTTATGGGGTAGTAACCAAAGAATTAAAAGGTAAGAACTTGTTATAGGAATGAATGCCAGTAAGCTAGTCATGTATGAGACCATGACCTAGTTGGATATGGAAAGGTATGGATATGGAAAGGTTATGAACCACACAGGTACTAAAATATTCCTACCTTTAAATAAAACTTGGGCTGCAGCGTTTTTGCTAACACTAATGAACACCACATAATTATTTCTTGGTGAAGTGTTTGGGTCGAAAAGGAAGGCATCCAATTAATTGGGAAGACAATAGGAAGTGTGTGGAGAATGTGTCAACACATTGGAAAGAATTCCAACTTATGGATGGTGAGATACATGACTGAGATACATAGCATTATGTAATTCAATGCAAGGTGCATTGAATAAATAGGCATGGAGAGTTGTACTCATGTCTAGTAAGGGGCAGAGTTTCACTCATACATGATTGAATTGTATACTTAAATGCACTTTGCTGAATGCATTTTGTGAGTGCATGTATATATGTTATTGGCATGGAAATAATTATTCTAATGGCTGAAATGTTGCTAACTCATGAAGTTGAGAACATTTCAGGAACTGTTAAACATTGCAACATGAAAGTTGCAAGCCGGGTAGTCACAGAAATAGAGACTACATAAAATTTTATGTTCAAAAAATTGAAATAATAAACTTACTGTTATTAATTATGAACATGCATATGCATAGAATGATGAGTCATTCTATTTGGTTAAATTGTTTGGTAATTGTGATTGAATTGCTAGGTGCAGGCAATTCTAAGATCATTGCATAAGGTGTTGTACATGTTGAATTATGATGTACATAAAATACTGACAATTTGTTGGCTGCGTACAAAATGAAGCATTACAGGAAAAATGGTATGCAGTTTGGTGCCCGTGGAAAACCACAAGGATGGCTGCATTCACAATATGGCAACAACCAAGATGAATTATGAAATAGAATTTCATGTTTTTGGGAAAATATGAATTCCCTTTGAACTAAGTTTGAGTTTCTAAATAAATTCTTTTATGTTTTCTCATGATAACTGCATGTGGGTGATGAAGATGAGATGATGTTGATTAAAGTTAGAATGTTGACTACAAAGAGTAGGTCAAGAAGATTCTTATTTAAGACCTCCGAGGGCAGTTGGAACTCCTCAAGCCATGATGCTATGAGACTTCCTGAGACGACTTGTTGTTGAAGCCCAAGGAAAGGGAGATGTAGAAACTGATAGAATATGTGACAATAAAGGTGTACACTCCTGGGGTGGGACAGGCATGTGGGGAATGAGAGACCGTTGGTTGGAGTGATGTTGAGGTTTGGTTGATTGGAGTGCTGCTGAGGTTTGGTTGATTGGAGTGTTGCTAAGGTTCGGTACCTTGGCCTAGACTATGTTGATGTGGAAGGTCTTCTCAATCAAAAGATAAGTACCAATTCTCTATTTAGTGTATGTTGTATACAGGTTATAATGTTATTAGAATTGCCCGTATATACATATATATATGTTGCATATATGCTTGCATTAACTGCATCCATGAATGTACATAATATGTTTTATGTTTAATTGCTTAAGAAATTTATACCTGATGCTAATCATGCTATTGATTGGAATGTGATTTAGGTGGAGCAAGAAGGTGTCTTGTAAGTGCATCCTGTGCGCATATTGGATCCGAAAGAGCAAACAACTCCAAAATCGATCCATAGGGCTTATAGAGGTCTAGTGGACTTGGCACGGTCCTGAGGATGCGACATGGGAGCATGAGAATGTTATGTGGGAAGAATACCCGCATCTTTTTGAATATTTTGGAAATCTTGCCGATGTTGTGTAAAAGTTGCACCGAGGACAGTGCAAAAATAAGGGGAGGGGATTATAAGATCCCCAAGGATGAGCCCAATTATATTATGTATTGTAAACCTGTTTTGTAGGATAGTGGTCCAAGTGTTGATAAGTTGGTGGGATTATGTGTTTATTAGGCCGAAGAGCCTAAGTGTTAAAGGCCAAGAGCCTGATTTTGTATATGTAATTAGGCAAATCATTAATAAAATATAAACATCGCTGCGTGCAGACTGACCACGAATAAAGAGTGATGGGGGACTAAGCTTCCATAAGGTGGGTAAGGGAAAGGGGGCTGAAAGGTTGGAAAGAGGGGCTAATATTAGGGGCTTAAGTCCTTGAGAATAATAATTTATTATTATTCCAAAGCTGTGTGAAAGACATGTTTTTATCCTAAGTCCTGGGAGAGGCAACATGTGAAAAAGGGAACACATGCAGCTCCAAGAAGGCAGGTGTCTACCTGGGCGCATGTAGTTAAAAGATGAAGCGTCAGCTGTGTTGGGGGGTTCGCTCTTCCATTCTGTCATTCTCCGCTTGAGTTCACTGGGATCAGGGGAATCTAAACTGTGTTTCCTCTGCGTCTGTGTCTGCATACTCGCGCACAGTGAAGGAAACCTTCACGGGAAGGTTGTTCGTTCTGCCAGTTTCCTGATCCTCCGTCTGAAACCGTGGGATCTCTTTGATCGACCTATGCATTTTTATTGCCTCGCACCTTGAAAACAGTGGGAAAAACGCATGGACCGATCCTCCGTCTGAACCATTTTTCCTCTGCATGAAACCTCAACAAAACCACGCATCATGAAACATGAAATCCGTGAGCCATTTTGTGTTTTCTGAGGAACCCAACACCTAGGTAATCGCCTTAGCCGTGCCTTGTTTTAGCCTGGGCTATTGCTGTCTGTGGTGCCATTCCCATCTGTTGTTGCTACTGTCATCCCTGTGTGAATGGGTGTTGAACCGTTGCTATTGTCCTCACCTGGCTGGAGCTGAGTCAAGGAGTGTGCTGAAGAAGCAGGTTGTCAGGCCTGTGGTAGAAGAGGCAGGTTGTCAGGCCTATGAGAAGCTCTCTCCAGGTGAGAGAGTCTGCTGGGAAGTGGTTTTTTCCCAAAGAGATTCCAACACCAACTACGGAGCTTTGAGAATTCCTGATCCGACCTGTTGTCGAGACCTAGATAGGGAGGTGAAGCAACCGATGGACTGTTCTTTTGAAGGTGTATACTCCCGGGTGGAACAAGCATGTGGGGAGTGAGAGTCCGTGAGTAGTGGGCATAAGAAGGCTCCTGGAGAGAATCCTTCTGGTTGCATTGTGCAATTTTCCTGTAACCTTAGCCTAGTCTAGGATTCCCTTGCCTTGGGTGGAGCTTAGTCCCAGCTCGAGGGTGACCCACTGTTGAGAGTGATGAGCAACGTGGTCTAAGTCTGGGAGGTTCATGGAAGGTCTGCACGTGGTTGGTGGAATTACTCCAGTTTAAAGATAAGTATTAATATTTTTACTTAATTTATATGTGATGCATGTCTGTGTCTTTGAAATGTTATCTTGTATTCCGTTGCAAGTATGAATTACAGTTTTTTTTCCATTAATTTCTGTATGTTAGCTGTAATTCTGTGGTTACTTTGTATTGTTTGTTTAAATTTCATTAAATATGCATGTTATATATATATATATATATATATATATATATATATATGAATGTTCTTCATAGTAGCGTTGCCCGACAATGGGGTTGATGGTCGGGGATGTTACATCTGAGAAGCAGAGTTGACGAGAAGAGTCCATATTATTCTTGTGTGTGAGGCAGTGGGAAAGATCTGTAGAGTGGACGTGCCTGTGGATGAGCACATGTGAACGTGTGAAGATCTAGTTCTTCTGTGTAATGCAGTGAACCAAAGATATGACATCCCTATGGATGTGCCCCTAGTGGATGAGCACTAGTGGGTGTATCATATCTTTTGCTATATGTTATTCAAGAGCCAGACCTTCCTGTAACCCTAATTTTTATGTAAAGGGTATAGGTCATCCCCACCTTAATGTGATTAATAATAAATGTAAAAGATAATTAATATGGTTAATAATAATAAAAATAATAATAACAATAATAATAATAATAATAATAATAATGATAATAATTATATTATGACTTAGTGAGGTCAGCGCTGTTGAGCCAATAGACACTTCAGTTGATAGGATAAGTCTAATATAAGTAAAGGAAGATTCCTCATTGTGGAATCATATCCTTCATGCGAGTTTGGAAATTTCAGCAAGTATATTTACTTGGGAAAAGTGCGCACCTCTCTTGGGCGCTAGTATTCTAGGGTTTGAACATATTCTTGTGTGCTAGGTCTTTCTTGGTGGTGGGGGTCTTTCTCTTGAAGCATATAACAAAGGATTTGGCTGGGTTTTCTTCCCTTGTTGAGAAGGGTTTACTAGGGTACTTCTTGTGTTCTTATGCATGGTGCTTCTTCTTGTGATCTTGGTTGTTGAAACATTATTGCTTGTGGTTAAGTGAAATGCTAAAATGAAATAAAATTCATGCTTAACCTAGCTTATGAAAAATCAACATGGTATTAGAGCAGGCTTGAAGAAAAAAATTGCACACTACAAACTGAAGGCAAGGTCCGTTGTAGGGGTGAAGAGAAGAGGGCCAGACCTCTCCTAGGAAAAATCTGTAGTTGTTGATAAGGCTGGACCCCTTGTAACAAATCTCTAGTAGATAAGGAGGGACGGATATCCTCCCTATGGTAAACTCAACCTCTAATCAACACCTATGGCATATGGAAAAGAGGTCGCATCCCATGGGAAGGTCCAAACCCCTCCCTTAACCATTTATGGCAAGAAGAAAGGATGTTGCAACCATTCATTCTGGGTGGACCAGAATTCTTGAACAACATAAGGGGCAACCACTTATCCCTTGGTGGCCCGACCTGCTAGATGAGAAGAGAGCAACTGAAACCATCAACCCTTTCAGGAAAACCACTAAAAAATAAAAACCACAGACTTGTGGCACATATAACTGAGGCAATAATTTATTTTTATGAAGTTCAAGGTTGCTACAGCCAAAAGAACCCCACGAAAGGCCTCCTAAAAGGCATGACCGCTTGCCAAAATGTATGAGTTATGATAGCTACAGGTATTGCTGTAATACCTATAGGAAATCATGGCTCTTTGTATCAACAATGAGAAAGTACTCTGTCTGATGCAAGTTATAAAACATTAGAGGTTTCATGTCACCACGTGGGCCTAATTAGAGTTGGTAAAGGTCCAGTAAAGACAATTTCTTTAGCCAATGGTGGAAATAAAATTGCAACTACATATTGATGATATGATTGTTAATATCCGGGATGTTGAGACCCACTTGGTGGATGGTAATTTCAAACTTGAGGACAAGATATCACCTTCAGGTTGTGTCACTATTTTGGATCGACTTGTTGTAGAAAATACTCAGTTACTGTTGGTAGTTCCCATGCAAAATGAAGTGCGAATATATTCATAGAAGAAATATACATAGAAGATACACTCACAAAGTCTGGAGAAAATTGAACATTTACACATTTAAAATCTAAAGGAGTCCCTAAGGTATAAAAGGACCAATTCTAAGGTCTATTTTGAGCATGCAAAAAGTTGCTACTAGACCAGAGTATAAGTGGCTACTAAACAAACAAGGAGAACCTTCATTGGTGTACACTCTTACGTATGCACTTGTATATATTATTTATCATTGTCATGAGGGAAATTGCAGGAGGAGGGAACCTTTGACGAAGTTATGGATCCAGAGGGATCTCAGATCATTCAGAGGAACAAAACACTCAAAGTAAAGACTCCAGGTTTGATTGCTGTTATTGTCATCCCTCTAAACCTATATTCCTATAAGTTTGCTACATTACAAGTAAGTGTTGTAGATGTGACAACATTCCTTAAATTGTTTTGATTGTAGAAATGTACTCATTATTCTCCTCTAGGAGATATTATTGTGTCGGTTTTTTTTTTTTTTTGTTTTCTTGTTCTAGATAGGTTAATGAAAAAAGAAGATGATTACCCTTTAGATGGATTCACTTGACTCAAAGGGAGTCAAAACTATTTAAGAAAGAGAAAGAATAGAACCACCATTGAGGCAACCAATAATGCATGATCAGAATCCTTCTATGATTCCATGGGAAGAAGCATGCATGACACAATATATGTGCAGAACAAGAGTCTTTACCAGACTTTGAAAAACATAACTTCCGAAGAATTCTTCACCAGAATGAAGCCTAAGATTGAACAATTCAGGTTATTTGGGTGCCCAGTGTATTTTCATGTACCCAAAGAGAAGAAGTCCAAGTTATATCCTTTAGGAAGAAAGGATATAATGAATCTTCAAAGACATCCCAGATCAACATCTCTAGTTAGAGATAGATCGAGACAAGCATAAATGTTGTCCTTGAAGAAGAGATAGTTTTTTCAAGGACCCAGAGAATCTCAGATGGAGATTGACAGTGAGACAATACCTTCTCCCCCTTCAACAATTCAGAGGGAGACATACATTACTCTAGGTTATCCAATTGCTCCAGTTGATATGTTCAGAGATACTATAGTAGGGCATAAAATGCCTACCTAGACTCACTCTGCAAGAGGCAGAGAAGCATACAAGCCTCTCAAGGCACATTCCGAGAAAGAAAAAGAGATTCTCGAGCTATCCTTCAGTCACGAGCCACTTCATTGATGTTGAGACTCCTTGTCTTAGAGAAAAAACAAGAGAACTAGAATGTCAAGATGCCATAACAGAAGAATACCAGAATGATGCATAAGATATTATTCAAGGACCAGAAAGGGAAGTATGTGGTAACTTCCAAGTGGATCTATATGATCAAGCATGCGGCTGATGAAAGTGTCAAGAAATACAAAACGAGATATAGAGCCAGAGGTTTCTTACAAACAAAGGGAGTTGTCTATAATGAGACACTTGATCTAGTGAACCTGATACACTTCCATCCGTACTATAATCCACGGGTTGGAAACTATATCAGATAGATAGATTCTTGATGAGTTTGGATTTTAGAAAGAATGTTGTTGATCCAAACCTATATCATTACAGTGTGGTGATGAGAGCCTGATTTTGATGACTTATTCAGAAAGCCTTGCTATTGGATAGAAGTAATCCTTGACTTCTAAATTCGAGATGAAGAATCTGAGTATGATGCACAACTTCTTGGGACAAGAAGTATGACAGAGGACCAATGAGATTTTCCTGAGTCAAGGAAAATATATAGTGAAAATATTAAAGAAGTTCAGAATGACAGAATGAAAAATCCACCGTGATGGATTTAAAGAAGAAGATTGATGATGATTCAGACGAGACTGATCCACAACTGATTGGATCACTGATGTATCTGGTTAACACCAGACTTGATTCATGCCATGAAGTAAATGTGCCTAGTCATTTCATGAGTCAACCGAGATAGACTTACTAAAACATGTATTGAGATATATGTGAGGCACAGTTGGATATGGCCTGAGATATGCCTCCAATGTGAACTTGAGTTTGCAGGATATGCCGATTCAGATTGAGCATAAAGTACAGTGGACTGGAAGAGCACATCTGGTTTTTGTTCTACCGCAAATTTTTTCCATGGTTTCCTGATGCAATAGGAAACAAAACTCTGTGGCCTTGAGCACCATTGAGGTAGAGTATATAGCATCGAGTGTGTGAAGAAATATGGCTTCAAAAGATTCTGATAGATTTACTTGACCAGTAGATGGATCCTATGATGATAACCAAAGAGTCGTGTGTAAAGATCCTTGAGAACCCAGTGTTTCCTGATGGATCGAAACACGATGAGATGAAACATCCTTATATTAGAGATATGATGCAGAGGAAAATCATACACATGCAATACCTTCCTACATATGAGCAAATTGCAAACATCTTCACCAAACTGACTTGATGAAGAAAGACTCCCTAGTTGAGAGGGAGTGTTGATGACTCCAGCCAAGGAAAAATTCAAAGTACATCCATATGAGACTTGGCATGATGAAGAATGCCTCCCTAGATGAGAGGGAGTGTTGATGATTGCAGCTATGTGAGACATTTTCTAGCTTACAAACCTGTGAGGTGTGGATCATTGCAGCTATGGAAGTCTTTCTCTCAGCTTACAAACCTAGAAGAAAGCCCCTAAGAAGGGTATGTGGTTCTTGCCTGAGACAGAGCTAGGAACATAGAGATGACCTCCTCCATTCAGAGAGTTGAGAAGAAATCCAAATGAGTGGAAAGGCGATATGTTGAGTTGGACGTGCCTGTGGCTGACCACAAGGTGAACATGTGAAATCCCAAAGTGTTGGGTGCATCATCATGTGAACATGAATGAAGATGATGTATTAGCCTCCTCTGAGTAGAAAAGTTGACGAGAAGACTCCAGATGATTCTACTATGTGAGGCAGTGGGAAATTAGATCTGTAGAGTGGACGTGCATGTGGATGAGCACATGTGAATGTGTGAAGATCTGGTTCTTTTGTGTAATGAAGTGAACCAGAGATATGACATCCCTATGGATGTGCCCCTAGTGGATGACCAATAGTGGGTGTATCAGATCCTTTGCTATATGTTGTTCAAGAGTTAGACCTGCCTGCAACCCTAATTTTTATGTAAAGGGTACACGTCGGCCCCACCTTAAAGTGATTAATAATAAATGTAAAAGATAATTAATATGGTTAATATTAATTATAATAATGATAATAATAATAATAATGATAATAATTATATTGTGACTTAGTGAGGTCGACCCAGTTGAGCTAATAGAAACTTCAGTTGATAGGATAATTCTAATATAAGTAAAGGAAGATTCCCCATTGTGGAATCATATCCTTCATGTGAGTTTGGAAAATTTAGAAAGTACATTTACTTGGGAAAAGTGCACACCTCTCTTGGGCGCTAGTTTTCTAGGGTTTGAGCACCCTTTTGTGTGCTAGGTCTTTCTTGGTGGTGAAGGTATTTCTCTTGAAGAATATAGCAAATTATTTGGCTAGGTTTTCTTCCCTTGTTGAGAAGAGTTTCCCAGGGTACTTCTTGTGTTCTTGTGCATGGTGCTTCTTCTTGTGATCTTGGCTGCTGCAACATTATTGTTTATGGTTAAGTGAAATGCTAAAATGAAAGAAACTTCATGCTTAACCTAGATTATGAAAAATAAACAATAGTTCGGATTGATTTTTGTAGTGACCAAATGATCTCCCACCTTCAAGGTATTCATTAGAGGTAGAAGGTATGGTCAATGAAACTCCACATTAAACACAACATAACTTGAAGATGGGTAGAAAATTTAATTCAAAATAATTCTCACCCATGATTGCGGGGATGGTGTAAGGCTTGTATTATAAAGCATTGATTTTTTTGTGGGGTGTACGAGTCACTCGTTCTACAAATGCAACCATACCTTATTAGAAACTTGAAACTTGTGTGGAACTTGATTTTGATAATGTTACTATTTGTATCCGGTGTTGGCTTTTTGCATATTATCATGAAATTGTCATTAGATGCACTATATCCATTCAACAAATTTGTTTGCTTTTCCTACCTTGTTTTAAGCATGGTACGACCCTTCCTACATTGGTGCAATGACTATAGCTACATCATTTCGAGCTCATCATTGGAACCCCATGCATGCATTAAAAGTGTTGTGGTTGACAAAACAATGAAGAGTTCTATTGTAGTTGTGTTGAACGTACAAAAGGTTTTCATCCCACATGTGTGGATGCTTAGAGTTATATATTATGAGGATATGTACAATAATCACATTTACTACATTCATCTATCCATCAAAATTTTTTCCCACGAAAAAAAATCGTACTTTCTATTAAGATATAGGTTGTACATTTAAAAGGCGCTTTCATGCAATTTTTTTTTGGGTCAAACGACCTGAACACAAAAAAAGAGTTCATTAAGATGGCCTGATAAAAGGTTCATAATATTTCATGAATACATTGTATGATGTGCACAAAACTGCAAAATAGCAAGAAAATATAAAACAAGGAGTCCTCGACTCTAGATACCAAATAACTATCCAAGAATTCTTCCCATACACAACCATTGACATTTATTTGGAGTGCCTCTTTTGAGAGAGAGTCGACCTCCATATTTTGTTTTCTGAAGATATGAGCAAATTGGATATCGATGAACGACTTGGAGATGGATTTCAATTTCTTTCGTATCAGTTGTAGTTCCAGATGGGAAAGTTGGATCCAATTCTTCATCCAACTAATACATAATTTAGAATATCCATGAATTTGAATATCACTAATTCCCTTGTTTTCTACCAATTTTAGAAGTGAAAAGAGTGTAAAGAATTCTGCTAGATTGTTTGTACTAGGTTCAATGTTGTCTCTCCCTTGATAGTAATGATATTTAGAAAGAAATAAGATGAATCCGATCCCACAGATATTACAAGGCATTAGCATGCCCCGTCAAAGAACCCCGAGGGTCTGGATTTGTTGATACATAGGGGTTTTATCACTCTGGGGACCTTAGAATATGGGAAAGCCTTAAATAATTGAAACATTGCATTTACTTGTTGCGAAACATTGATGGATGTGAATTCCTTTTTTTTTAAAGGCTCACATTTCAAGCCAACCACAAATCCTAAGAGACTAGTTTTGGTAGAGCTTTCTAGGAAATAAGTCTTGAATTCATAAAGAGTTATTTAAAGAAATTTAAAATGTTATACTTCTCCCATAGATTTTCAATCCCGATATGATTCTCCACTTCAGTCTAGACCTGTTTTGAAAATTCACAATGCAACATTAGGTGTGAATTTATTTCCTCTACCTATTTACAAAGATAACAGATCCCCGGTTCCTATTGTCCACTTTTTGGAGGCGATCCTAGGAGAGGAATCCTCCTTTGAGGATCAACTAAAAAAATAGGATGGCCTTTGGAGGTCCTTTGATTTTCCATATATGGCTGTACCACCATGAAGGATTTTCTTCTTCACAAACCATCATCAAATTGTAAGCTAGTTTGGTAGAGTAGTACCCACTGGATTGGGGGAAAATCGATGCTAATTCATCAATGTTTTATGACAGGTGTATATGTTCTTTTTGCAGTTCTGAAATTTAATTTGACCAATCTTGCAACCAAGTAGCCTCTAACTCCAAGTCTTTGGATGAGAACCAGACTTGTGTCCATATAGTTGATGCCTGATCCAGATTTATGAGCAGAACGAAATGAATAACATAATGAATACAATAACATAGAGATACAAAGAACAACAACATATATCCAATGAACAATAACTTCAATTGAATAAATATAATAGGTTGAAAGTGTAAAACTGCAGAACTGAAAATAACTTGCTCGAATGGTGGTAGCTATCTTTGAGAAGAGATGTGGCCGCTATGCACATCCATCTGAACAAAATGATTACAATGAGGCTCCAAAGGCATTTTTAACATTACTCATGAATGAAAAAACCCTATACATCCAAAAACCTAACCCTAGGAGATGTAACACCAAAAGTTATGTGGGCCCCGATGGGTAAGTTGGTACCACAACTTCCCGGGGTCATAAATTTTGCATACGAACTTCGTTTTAGGTGCGTGATAGGCTGTTGGAAAGGTATTTTCGAGAACTACACATTATGCTGTCAAACTCTGACCTTGTTTATAGTTTGACTGTGGTAAGCCAAAAAAACACTATTTAGGGCCCCAAAATGGACCTAGAAGTACAGAAAGATGTACTGACATGAAAAGTTACAAAATAAGGCAGTTGGATTAGGTGGGTGGCCACCAATATCCACCTGGAAGCTGTGTAGGGCTTCAGAAAACCCTGGAAGTGTAGAACCCACAATTACAAAGAATTACAGAAGAACGTGCTGAACTAAAAACTGTTAAGATGAGCTAGTTGGAATATGTGGGTGGCCACCAATATCCACTTGGATCAGTCCTCACCCCTTAGGAAACAATGGTCTCTATTGCGTTGAGTGCCCTCATCAGGTGAGGAAATTTCTGCAGAATTTCTCCCTGGGTGAGCCACTTCGCTTGGTGTAGGCGCTGCCTTTCCTTGACAACCTGATAAAGATTGATCCTATGTTGGTGAGTGACCTTGAATTGTGTGTCCATTATCTGATCAGTGGATTCCTATTCCATGCAGACATGGTTGAGCTCTGTTGGTGTCAACTGTTCTACGATCTCCGAGGTGTCCAATAATGATGGAAAATATGGCCGAAGGAGGTCCACATTGAACATTGGGTGCAAGCCAAGCAAGGGGGGAGTGTTGAGCTCAAAATAATTGTCATCCATAGCCTTGGTGATAACGTAAGGCCCATAATCAAGTGGACATAGATTTCTATGGGGCCCCTATAAGGCATTCTTTCTAAAAATGTAACTAGACCTTATCTTCCACCTGAAACTTGTGCGGTACCTGGTGTTGATCATGGCGCTGCTTGTACTTAGCATTGGTTTTCTGCAAAATCTCATGGACCTGTTGGTGAATGTGCTAAATATGATCAATGAATGTGGTGTCTCTGTCAGCCTCAGATTGAACATGGGAAGATTCTGTCTGTGTGGTTGTAAGAGGTAGTACAACATCAATGGGACCCAAGGGTTGGAATCCCAATGACACCCGAAATGGGCTATGGCTGACGAAGCTATGGATACCCCTATTGTAGTTGTGCTGAAAAAAGGGAATAATCTCATCCCATGTACGGGGATTCTTAGAGTTATACATGTGCAAAATGTGCACAATCATCTGATTGATGACCTCTATTTGGCAATTAGTTTGAGGGTGGAAGGAAGTGTATTTAGTGAGCTTGGTGTTCAACAGTGACCAGAGACTCGACCGAAATGTGCTAAGGAACCTGCTGTCCTGATCTGAGATGATGGTCTGTGGTATCCCAAAATGGAACCAAACTCATTCGAAGAGGAGTTTGGTAGTATATGCCGTTGTGATGTTCTTATTTTAGGGTTTGAGAATGACCATCTTCGAAAACCGTTCAACCACCACAAAAACGCAATCATTGACTTGTTTGGTGGATGGAAGGCCAGACATGTAATCCATCGAGATGGATTCCCAAGGCCTCTCGAGAGTAGGAAGAGGGGTGTATAAGCCTTGATTCTTTATGGCTAGCTTGGCAATGGCACATGAAGTGCAAGATCTAATATACTTGTTGATGTCCTGTCGAAGTTTTGGCCACTAAAAATGTTTTTGTAGAATGACCACAATTTTCTCCATGCCAAAATGTCCCGCCATCCGACTGTAGTGAGCCTCCCAAATAAACTTTGCACACTCGCTTGGAGGAACATACAGGTGGCCCATATGACATAACATTCCATCCTGAATGTGAAAATCGGTGACATTCGCTCATGTACCCAAGAGATGATAGGTGGTGGAAAAGTCAGGACCTCGCTGATAAAGTTGGGGCCACTTAGATGTCTCATGCCCACAGGAATGGATCACAATGGTGAGTGTAGCCACGAGAGGTCGACTGAGGTAGTCAACAACACAATTTGTTCTCCCTGTCTTATACTTGATGTTGAGATGGAACTGCTGCAGGTATGTGGAACACTCTTTATGGCATTCATTCTTCAATTTCCCTTGTGTCTGTATGAATTGCAGAGGCTTGTGATCAATGTGGATACGTTTATCCTTTCCCAGAATATGATGTTTCCATTGACGACGAGATTGTACAATGAAATACATTTCCTTGTCATAGGTGGGGTATTTACGGATGGTATCTGAGAGAATCTCAGTATGGTATGCTACTGGATGACCATGTTGACTGAGGACTATGCCTACAACATAGTCAGATGCATCAGTCTCAATATCGAACGATTGTTGTAGATCAGGTAAGGAGAGTACTGGAGATAAGCATAAGAGATTCTTCAAATCATCAAATCCCCGTTGTTGTGCCTTCCCCCATGTGAAATTTTCCCTACCACAGCCCTTGGTCACTTGTCTAAGGGCCCATGCAATATGGGAGAATCCCATCACGAACCGTTGGTAGAATTTGGCAAGTCACAATAAGATCCAAAGCTCATTTAGTGTGGTCGGGGCCGACCAGTCACAGATGACTTGGATCTTAGATGGATCCACTTGTACCCCATGCTCATCAATAATGTAACCCAAGTATTTGACAATGTCCATGCCAAAGGATCATTTTCCGAAGTTGGTATATAGCTTGTGTTCTCAGAGAGTGCTCAAAACTTGTTGAATATGCAACACATTTTCCTCCCAAGTTTTGCTGAAGATGAGGATGTCATCCAGATATACCACCAAAAAATAGTTGGTGAAGGGTCTCAATACATCATCCATCAACCTCATGAAAGTTGCTGGTGCATTTGTTAAGCCAAAGGGAATGACCAACCATTCAAAGAGACCTTCTTTAGATTTGAAAGCTGTCTTCCATACATCAGTCGGTTCGATGGGAACCTCGTGATATCCAGACTTTAGGTCAATATTACTGAAGAAATTTTCCCCCTTGAGTTGGTCAAGAAGGTCATCGATTTGGGGAATTAGGTACCGATTCCTGACTATGATTTTTTTTAATGCTTTATAATCAATGCAGAGCCACCAGGTCCCGTCTGTCTTCTGCACCAGTACAATCATATTTCCACAAGGGGAGGATCTTGGTCTGATGTGCCCCTTTTGAAGCAGCTCTTGGATCTAACGCTTGATTTCATCATTTTCCATCAGTGAGCAATGATAGAATGGTCCATTAGGTAGAGGTTCACTAGGGGTTATATCGATTGGATGATTGAACTAGCAGTGTGTCGGTACCCTGGTGGGTGCGAAGAAGATGTCTCTGTACTCTTCCATGATCCCGTCCACTTGCTTCTGCTGCAAAGAGAGGCTCTGTGTAGAAGTCACGGATGTGTTGATGACCTTCTTCTTACTATGAGGATGGATAACATAGAAGATGAAATTACCAGTCTGTGAAATGACCTTACTGCATTTCTTAGCAGAGATTAAAGAAATAGCGGTAGGCGACGCTACCTCTGGTATCCTGTACAATTGTCTACCCAAAGTAATAATAACACTACGGGGTCCAGATTCATACACAACATGTCGCTTCCATAGATATGGCCATCCTAAAATAACATCACAAAATTCAAGGGGAGCAATATCACAAAATACCTCATGTTTCAAGGGCTTAATGTCTTAAGGAAGACAACATTGTTGGCTGACGCGAAGATCTCTTCCTTGGAGAAGCCAAATGATGATGTAGGGATGTGGGTGCGGTGCCATTGGAAGGTCTAGCTGCCTGATGACCTCTACTGAGATCAAGTTCTTATGACTTCCTCTATTGAAAATGAAATGAAGCGGAGCCCCCTTTACCCACATCTGTGAGTGAAAGAGGCATTCCCCCTCTTATGGTTCTTCTAGTTCGCTTGGATAGAATTTGGTGGTAGAAACAATGGAACTGGGTTCAACATCAATAATTCACTTCCCTCCTTCTAGATTTGATTCGGAGTCTGACTCTGCCTCTGAATAAGAAGCTTTCAAATCAGCCATGAGTGACTGCTTGGATAAACATTCTTTGGTGTTGTGCCAATGGATTTTATGGTATTCACACCACTTTCCCGTGTCCTTCTTCGACTTCTCATTACCCTTATTGGGTTACGACTTGGACCAATTATATTGAGAGTGGTCATCTTTTCTCTGTCCCTTATGTTGTGGGCTGGGGACACCTTTGCCTTGCTTCGACTGCGAGGAGTTTACAGATCCAAACTCTTACCTCTTCTTCTTAAGTTTCTGCTCAATCTTGAAAACATATCTATAAGCTGCACCTAATGATGCGATATATAGAAACTCCATTTCTATTTGAATTTATATATGTAAAAAACTTGGGTATTTGAGCACCATATGTCGTTCAAAGTCTTTGATACCCAATTTGGTGCGCAGGGTATGGAAAATATTGGTGAAATCTGGTACTTTCTGGTCCCTTTCCTGACGCAGTGTGGTCCATCTTATGATTGGTCCTCGTAGCTTCCAATAGGCTAGTAATATTCTTTAATGACATCCTTGAAGGAATCCCATGTAGGGGCGACCAAAATATTGTAGATTCCTCTATGACCCTTTTCTCAGAGTTAGTATCCCACCAGCCTTAACATGGGGGACAACCTTGAGGAGTGCAAACGTAATCTTTTCCCTGTCAGAAAAATTGTAGACCAAAAAATACCCTTTGATAAGATTCAACCATTTATTTACAACATCAACATGTATCAGTTCTTAAAATAATGGAATATCAAAATTTACTTGTACCTTGAAGGGGGTTGCATGACCGATTGATGAAGATGCGTCTCCTATGGGCAACCGCCAAAGGATCTGTGCAAATTTATCCATCATTTCATTCGTTTTTCACGTAAGGGATTCCTCGAGCAATAGTTTAAAAGGATCTCCTGATCCATCGTCTTTATTCTCGTCCCCCATGGGTTGTTGTCGGGCTCGACACGACTAATATTTCAAAGGATTGACTGGTTTGAGTCCCAAATTCTTGTACCCAGATCTTGTCAGGGACATGAATGACAAAAAAATAAATGAAGAGCAGACCGCTCTGATACCACTGATCTAGATTTATGAGAAGAACAAAATGAGTAACATAATGAATACAATAACACATAGATACAAAGAACAATAATAGATATCCAGTGAACAATAAATTCTATTGAATAAATAAGATAGGCCGAAACTATTAAACTATATAACTAAAAACAACTTGCTTGAATGGTGGTAGCTATCTCTGAGAATAGTTGTGGCTGCTACTTGCATCCATCTGAGCAAAATGATTAAAATTTGGCTGCATAGTCCTTTTGAACATTACTCTTGAATTCAAACCCCAGACATCCAAAAACCTAACCCTAGGAGATGAAACACCAAAATTTATGTGGGCCCCGATGGGTAAGTTGGTACCACAACTTCTCGGGGTCGTAAATTTTGCATATGACCTCCGTTTTAGGCGCGTGATAGCCCGTTGGAAATTTATTTTCGAGAACTACACATTATGCTGTCAAATTTTGCCTCTGTCTATAGTTTGACTGTGGCAAGACAGAAAAACACTATTTAGGGCCCCAAAACAGCCTTGGAAGTACAAAAAGATGTACTGACATGACAAATTCCAAAATACGCCAGTTGGATTAGGTGGGAGTCCACCAATACCCATCTGGAAGCTGTGTAGGGCTTCAGATAGCCCCGAAAGTATAGAACCCAAAATTACAAAGAATTACAGAAGAACGTGCTGAACTAAAAACTGTTAAGATGAGCCAGTTGGAATAGGTGGGTGGCTACCAATATACACATGGATCAATGCCTCCATATTTTCAATTTGATTCATAGTGAATATTCATTTGAAACAAAGGGCCTGGATATGATCTTCTACCTAAAACGATTCTTCCACCACACATGATGATAGCTTCATATCCAATTCTCAAATGGACATGGTTACCAACCTTCCAAGATAGATATTTTCTAAGCACAGGGAAGGCCTGAGACAATTCCCTCCATTGCGTTGACATGTTTAGGACATGCTTGTTCGTTAGAAAGATCCAATCCACAACAGAGAGCAAGGAAATATATTTAGAAATCAATATATTTTTCTAGAGGCTCCTTTATGTGAAAAAAGCCCATAATGACTTGGCTTCTAGTGCTTGAACAAACAACACTCTCTCCATTATACCCCAGCCTCTCGAATATTTGGTTTTTGATAGAAATTTCTAGCTTACAAAATGAAGTCCCTTATATTCCACATTACCGTTCCAAAGGTAGTTGAAGCAAATTTTTCTAACTTGGGAAAGGATGCATTTAGGAATCTAGGTCATGAGGTGCCAGTATATTAGAATCACCTCTAAGACTGATTTGATGAGAACTAGCCGACCCCTCCTAGAAATCTAATGGTTACACCATAATTTCACTTTGTGCTCTACCTTTGATACTAACCATTACCAATCTGCAACGCCATATTTGTTAGGATTGATGGCATACCCCATGCATTTTAAACCGTCCTCTACATATTTTTGCTCAAAAGGAAATGAATGTGTTAATAGTGCCCTATGCTCTTAGTTTCCTAAAATATTGTAAATGGTAGATTTCCTTTCATTAACTATCATTCCCATTGCTGCCTTGAAAAATGGTTAGTATATTCTTTGAAGTTTGAAAATATGCAACAACACAACAACAAAAAATTAAAACATCATCTACAAATAACAAATGTGTGAGTCTAGTCAAATACCCAAAGCTCACACCTTGACAGGAGTGAGTCCTTCTTGATTCTATCAACACCCAACTTAGTCCTTCCATTACCCATAGAAAAATATAGGGGGATAATGGATATCCCTGTCTGATCTCCTTGCCTGATTTAAAGAATGGAGAGAGAACACCATTAATTAAAATTTCAAAGGAGGAAGAGGTATGGGGGCTCATCCTACAAGACCTTCAAATATCACTTCAGCCTCAGAATTATGTTGCGGAGCTCTTTGCCTCTTGGAGTCTCATCTACCCCCAACGAATCCCCTCCAAATCCTTTTGGCGTAAAATCTGGACAACGATTCCCAAGTATGTATGTTGGCAGCTTTGGTTGGCATGCAATCAACTGATTTTCAAAGAGATGCGGCACTCCCCGATGCAAGTAGCTGGAAAAGCTAAATCCTTCCTCCTGGAAGCGGCCCAACAACAGTATTTTAAAGAGGATCCTTCGTTATTGCCCGAGGAAAAGAGGTGGCTAGGCCCTCTTGTGTCCTATCTAGGTAAGCTTCCACTCTCCCCCCAATCTGTCACACCAGATTGGCGCTTAAGAGATGATGACGGCACTTTCCAGTCTTGGTGGCGGTCCCAAAATTTATCCACAATTTTCTTTGACGGGGCGTCTAAAGGAAACCCCGGTGTTGCTGG